>JAGFPH010002819.1:108338-122073 GCA_018207615.1 Philaenus spumarius
TTCACTCTGCCTGTATCACAATGTATAAGCATATTTTTACTCTTCCTGTACCACACTGTATAATCCTATTCGGTTCACGTTATATAGGCATAAATGTTTTAGGTTAAATCACATTCATCTAAAAGCCACAAATATTGAATCGCAACCAACCCGATATTTTGAACTCCTGGTTTTGAGTCCTGGTTTTAACAGTGTGTACTAATATTTTATGCTAAAGCGCTGCGGTAAAACTTAAATCTAAAATGATGGCCAGACGGCATGAGTAATGGCCAGCCTTTAATAGACTATGGTTGTCAGAATTATGCATCAACAATCCGTGAAGTAGGCATAATTTTTGTAATTTGAAATCTCTGTATTATTTTTTTTGCAAAATTGAGAATATACACATAACTAATTAATGCTCATGTTATCTAAAAATATTTTCAAATTTTGAAAGATGTAGAGATAAAGAGAATTTATTGCAGTAGGCCTATTATACAAAAATGCAGAGTTGCTTTGAATGTAATAGCTTTTTTTAATACAGGTCTTTGTTATATTCATTTTACTTTCTCACTATACTATATTATAGAGAAAGTATAGTGATCGCAAAAAAATCGATGTTGAGATTTTTGTGGAAATATCCGTTTTGGGACCCACTGAGTCCAAAAAAGTGGTTTTTACAAAATGTCTGTATGTATGTATGTATACAAAGCTAGAGCAAAAACTATTCGATCGATTTCAAACAAATTTGCACCAGACATGTCAAGTAGGCCTGTATAGATGCACGAAAAACGGTTTTGAACATTTTTGAAAAACAACCTCCTTTTTGGCAAAAAAAACCCAAAAAACAGTTATTATTTTTTTATTAAAAACGGCTCTAACGATTTTGATAAAATTTGGCTTATTTGTAGCCTTTAATACACCCTACCATATGCAAAAAACCGCATCTTTCTAAAAATTTTCGTTTAGCTAATAATAATAACTGATTTTTGGGGGTTTTTTGGCCATAAACAGGGTTGTTTTTCAAAATTTTTCAAAACCTTGTTTCGTGCATCTATACAGGCAGGGGTGCCCATCCCCCCCAAGCCTCATGGCGCCATCCCCCCCCAAATGTAGATACCCCCTCCCATTATAAACAATAAACCTCAAGGGTCTGCTGTAGTGGCGGCCATCTTGGATTTTTATCCCATAAGAGCAATGTTAAATTTTTAACCATTTATTTCGTTTTGTTTTTATCATACAATTGTTTGCAAGGTCTCATTTTAAGCACAGTCACAATAAGCATCCGTCTTGCAATTTTAATTTTTTTTAATGATTTTGATGTGTTATGTAATTGACATTTTGTAAGTATAAAGTTTGAATTTTTTCCTAACACAATAAAAAATTAATAATGAATAATAATTTGCAAGCCGGATCCGAAATTTTATAAAGAATATTCAGGTTTTTTTTAGCACTCAATTACAAAAGATGGATTTATAAAATAGTTTGAAATGAGGCAATGTCAAAGTGTTTAGTTGCAAGAAATTGCACTGTTTAGATAGGGATACAGTGAGAAACGTTTGCGTTTCCGGTTGCTTTCTCGTTTACTGGAGCAGACCCCTTAACCCTAGTAGCTCTTGTGTTGTGACAATGAATGACCTGAACCTAGCGCACTATACATATCTACAATACTAATCCAATCAGGAATCAGAGATTTTGTAGTGTTCAAATAAAAAATATATAATGGTGTAAGAAATACTTTATTGTAACAACGAATTAAACTACAGTACAGGGTGTTATTAACAATAAAAATGATAAAATATAACTTTATAAGTTAGCAAAGTTAGCAAAGGATCTTAGCGACCAAAATCAGTATTTTTGTTGATACATTGGCTATTTCTTAGAAATTTACAAGTAAAACACAAAATTGTTTGTACAGTTTTCTATAAATTTAGCATTTACTTTTTATAACTTCTGTGATTCTTTGAATGATTTATACAATAAAGTAGTGCCGTATTCTTCTTGATATTGCTAATGCAAATTGGTTAATTATGATGTCATTTGGAATTTCTTTGAAACTGTTTTTTCAGAGGCTAGAATTAATAGACTAGATAACCACTTGTCACTCATACTGCTGTGAAGTCAAATTTTTTACAATTTTCAGTCTACTCATGGTTCTCTCGACAGAACAGACTGCCAAAGAAAGAAGAATTCTGTACATAACAGTTAATTTGGGAATGATGATATTGGACCATTGTAAGGCCGAATAAAACCTTGTTTCATCCACTGGTCTGCCATTCTCTCATTTTCACGTTTCTTTTTGCTTGAAATTCTTTCATTTTGGACTGTCTCTTCTTCATGGCTTGATGACATCTCACCGTCTGATGAATTATATTATCACGTTTATGAAGGATGTCTGAAATGTCTACTTCTTTATGCTACTTTGTAAAGACTACTGAAAGTTTCCAATTCTTTCTTCTGACTCGTTTTTAAACTTATAAGATGTTTCTTTTTATAATGCGCCAACCACTTGTCGTTGCGGTGCACTGTGTTACATAACACTTCTTAACATTTGTATTTGATCGCTCTTTTCAACGCTCGAGGCATTATTTAAGTCAAAGTAATCTTATCTACTGCACACTGCACTGATGCTGAACTCACTGACAACAGGACACTACTCTGTGATAGAAATGGAACAGCTGATCAGCAGGTGGGGTTGGAGGGAGGGAAGGAGCAGTGATAAGTCACACAGATGTGTTTATTTTGGAACCTATGGCCTTGACCGAAGCAATAGGCATTTTTAAGTTCACGCGTCGGCAGGAGACGGGAAGGGGGCGGCAGGAGACGGGAAGGGAGTTGATCATGACCACACCAAGGTTCTACCGAAACCGAGAGAATTATACCGACAATGAACAAAAAATATCTTAGTTATAAATAGGTAGATTATTTACTGTACTGTATACTACAATAGCAATCCATTTGCCAATAATATTAATGTATTATTGTCATCCTACCGTACATACACGAAATTTCAATTGTGATTCACAAATTGTCTCATTTATTTATAGTTTCAAAAATCCCCCCAAAATTTGTTTTGATGGCGCTCTGAGCGCCATATCACCCCCCTTCTGGGCACCCCTCCTGTATACAGGCCTAATTGACGTGATTGGTGCAAATTTGTTCGAAATCGATCGAAAAGTTTTCTCTCTAGCTAATAATAATAATATTTATTAGTTAATCTCCTACTTTAATAAAAAATCACGTCTGCTACCCCACCCTACAAGTTACAATGAATCTGTTTAATAATTTAAATATGTTTGTGAGAAAGTATGTGCCAGTTCCTGGTACCGTTTTTTTTACTAGTGCTCCCAACAAAGTACTATAAAATAAAAGGTGCTATAAAGTTTTGTACAGTGTATAATTCTTTGCAAGACTATCTAAAGGAGTCCATACCAAAATTAACTACAGTAATCAATGAAGGCCTATCAACTTTTATATATCTTACAAGAAATTCATGTTTTTGTTTTTTTTACTGAACAATAATAGATATTTGTGACAAAGATGTGTTCCCCATCATTCACACACTTATTCAAGTTCTGTGTACCTTGCCAGTCAGCAGTGCAAGTGTGGAAAGGTCATTTTCTTCTTTTAAGCACTTGAAGCCGTGGACAAGAACTACCATGGTTCAGAAAAGGTTGGTTGGATTGGCTCTCTTATAACCACAATATATCCATGGACTCCAAGTGATTGAGAGTATTGCCAAATCAGGAGGAAACCATAGACTTTCCCTCCCAAAATTATACCCTTGATCAGCCCCTAGTGTGTAATAAGCATATTTTTAATTCTTCCTGTATCATAAAGCATAGTTTTCAATCTTTCTTTGTCACATTGCATCAGAATATTTTTCATTCTTCCCGTAATACAATGCAAAAGCTTAGTTTTCATTCTCTCTGTATCAAACTGTATAAGCATATTTGTTTTGTTTTTTTCAGAAGCTTGGCCTACAGTCACCAATATTCAGTCCGAAAAATCTTCCTTTTGTGTGACATGAAAACAACTGATAAAGGATTTACGATATGCCAATTGGGAAATACAAATTATATTTAAATGTGTGATCAAAGAATGTTTTATAAATTTTATCTGTCTTTAAATATAGGTTTAAGAAAATTAAATTATTGTTATATTAATTGTAAGTTTTTCTTTGAACCTGTTGTTCTTAAAGTTATAATTTTAAACAATTCATATAAGCAAAATTGTAACCCAAAAAAGGGTCTAGATTTTAATACTTTTTATTAGGTACATCAAAATAAGCAGTATTGTAAGTAAAACTACCATGAATTTAAATTCATATCCTCCAATTTTGTATTTTTATTATGTGTATTATTGTTTATGTGTCTATACAGGTATAATGACATTTAGGTTCTTTTACATCTTTAATGGAAATTTTGTTTATTTGCCTTAAGTTGCATAATTGATTTATTTGATAAAAATCGTTTTAGGACTATTATTAGCAGACATGGGCCAGGCTTATCGTTGTGGGAAATCCGGGCATGCTTATTTTCTTTCAGTAAGTATTTAAATATATGTCCCATAAAGAAGTCATGCTATTTTTGGATTAATATGCTGGAGATATGGAAAACTCTATAAACTTACAACTTTTCAATTATTTTCCTAAATAAGTAAATTGATTCCATTAAAAATGTATAACCTTATTTAACAAATAACAAGTTATTTCTTTTTTTTTATCAATAGTTTTTACTTGATTATTGGGTGTTCATCATCAGAGATATCTTCCTAGAGAAAAAAGTAAATGAAAGTGTGAACTCTAGTCTTTAAAAGTGTGAAAAATTTGTGAAATTTTGTTCAATAGTTATTCAAATAGAGCATTTAAAAAAAAGGCTTGCAACCCAAAAACCTGGAAATCCTTAGAACACGATTTTCTAAATGGTTAAAGATTAGTGAAAACATTTTTTCAATAAATATTCCCCTTTTAATTCTACATCTCTTGATATAGGTACATATCAATTAAATTTAAATTTTATTTGTAGCCTACCTATTAACATTTTGGAAATAAAAAAAAGTTGAATAATTCAAATGTGATAGCATTAATCAAAAACTAAATACAGTGCTCTGTTCTCCTTGAAATTAGTTATATTTTAATATCCACATCGGAAAACAAAAATGTTCTTTTTAAATCCTTACTTGTATATAGTTATTTTTTCAAAAACTATATGAGATATTGCAATATTGAAAAAATGTTCTTTTTAAATCCTTACTTGTATATAGTTATTTTTTCAAAAACTATATGAGATATTGCAATATTGAAAATGTCCCATTAAAATATAGACTTTATCTATAATTAACAAATTATTTAAAAACTTCCTTATTTTTATAGTTGTCGAGTTATACAGTTTTGAAAAAAAGCTTACATTGATGCGAGTACCAGTTTTACTTAAATGTCCATAACTCCCAGGGTACAGTAATTAATATATTTATTTGAAAAATTATATTTCATATTAATGCAACTCAACATCCTAATCGTATGAAAATCAAAATTAAAATTTTTGCCTTAAAATATTACAATGGTAGGCCTACGTTACCATTTTATAAATTGCATAAACCGCCTATTTTATCACTAGTTTATATCCTGGAAAACATACTTAGGATCAGTAATAATTATTAGTTTATGTAATTCACAAAATACAATAACAGGAAATATCCCTATATTATTTTTAAAAGTAGCAAACAAAATATTCTGAAATAAAATTAAGTTATAAAAAGAAAAAGTAGTCATCTATATATAAAATTCAATGTATGTCTGTTTGTCCTTTATGCGTTACCAAACCGTCCATCCGATTGCTTTGAAATTTTGCATAGTAACACAGGTTAACCCTGGGAAGGTTTTAGGCCATTTACCAAAGTCCTAGAGGACACTAGGGCTATGCCCCAGTGGCCCTCAAAGTTTCAATGTTAATCTTATGGAAGGTCAATCTTAAGGAAGAAGAAGAAATATTTCTTTTGATTTTATCAGAAACAGCTGTTCGTATGAAAAGCTTAAAACAGCTGATTTTGATCAACAGCTGATTTTGATCAACAACTGATTTGGATCAAAAACTGAATATAATTTTAGGTTAGGTAAATCAAGCAATGAGCAGAATCCCATTATAATTTACATCGGCCCTCAGGGATACGAATTACAGTCTTTCAAAGTTTCAAATTAAGCAATAGCGAAACATTGCCGGGTCAGCTAGTTAACCAATAAAAACAAAACAGTATGGAGACAGAAAACAATAGAACTGTATTTAATATACCTGATAGCCAGTAAATTCAATCTATGTAGGCCTATTTTGTTTAGGCCTATATAGGAAACAACTTCGCAGCAACAAAAAGTAAGTTCAAACGTTACTTAGGAATTTCAGAAAATACAACTTAAAATAAACTAATTTATAAATCTAAAATGACTACTTCTGTCAATAAAGGCAATATAAAGTTCAATTAAAAGTACTTGATGGAACTGATCTGGAACATATTATTATTGAGAATCAATACAGGTATTTGATTTAACAGCGCATTCTAGTTTCAAAAATAACAGATATAAGTCCCTAGAAGGCAGCACTGATCAGACATTTTTAACTCCATTGAGTTTCAAAATTTACCTACAGCGCATTCTAGTAAAAAAAAAAAAACATTTTGGAATAAAGCCCAGGCAGCAGGGAGTTAAAAATGAAGTTACGTGGAAAAAATGCAGGAGAGATGAAACTTGGTAATATAATAAAAACATACTGAGTTTAGTAAAAACATCCTAAAAAAACATACTGAGTTTGCGACCCCCACCACTTTAAGCTTACGCTGCCATCTCGGAAAATGGCGTTCTAGAAAAAAAGTAATGTATAAAAATTATAAAGAATTTAATTCTCTAAAACTTTTGTGCCAAAAATTTTTCTGTAAAATAAACAGTTTTTGAGTTAAGAGCCATCTTGTGTTGTGTATTTATAAACACTGCATGAACGCGCTATTATCACCTGAAATTGATAAATTATTTATTATAATTTTTATTATATTATTGAACTATTATTGCTATCATTTGATTTGTAATAATAATAGTATTACTAGGGGGCTTTGAACTCTGCACGCTCCGCTCGCCAACCCCCACCAAACCTCCGATCGCTTAGCAATCTCTGGGGGGGTCCGTTCAACTTTATTTTTTATTTTTCATCAAGTGAAAAAAATTTATTGAATTTCTACGTTACAAATTTAAAGAGAACGAGCACCAGGAAAGAAGATTTTTCCACGAGTTTTGAACACTATTTTTCATGATAGTACAGCAAAAAATTATTTGATAAAACAGCAAAAAATATGATTATTAACCTTTAATTTATTTTTATTCTTACTGACTCAACAGGGTCTTCTTTCCTCGCTAATTTTTCCAATCCCGTTCTCTTGGCAGTGGTTTCGCTAGATAGCAGATAGGGACAGCGTGAATCTAGTTAATCCATTCATGCGCGTCTCTTTTAGGCCCATATTACACTGTAAAAACACGCATTTAATCTACTCTTATTACTTTATGATAAAATTATGAGAAGAAGAAGTAGAAAAACTTTTTTATATAATAGAGAGATTATTATTTTTCATTGTACTAGCTTCCACACCACCCGTGAGGTGTTAATGGGACATTTTTTTTACTGTGGTTTTATTTACGGGGTGTCTCACGAAATAAATGTTTGATTTTGTATAGCGGCAAATCTTGTAATAGAGGCTTTAGAAATGTTTTGTGAAAATTTTAGCAGTACAATTTTGCAGAAACAAAATGGTGGAATAATGAAATATTTATTAATTTTTTCCCTCTGTAAATAGGTAGGCCTATTTAAATTATACCTTATTGATTTTGTAACAAAAATTAAATTATTAAATTACTGTACATTTCGTAAAATATTTGTATTGTCACATTCTAATGATCTAAGGCATTTTGATTAGAAAAATAAGATATCAAAAAATGTAAACTTAAAACCAAAGTCTATAATTACTCAAACTGTAATCCATCCACAGAGACACACTGGTAACAGCGCTCAACAAATGATTTGTATGCTTTTAAAAAGAAATCCCGCAGTATCCGTAGAAATTCCTCTTCAATTGCGTGTTTTAATTTCTCATCATTGTTGAAGCTGTGGGAATAAACATGTTCCTTTATGTAATCCCATAAAAAGAAGTCATATACAGTTAAATCTGGGGATCAGGGTGGCCAATCCAAAAAATTACTTCCAAGACCAATAATTAAGGTTACCATTTTAGGAAGTAAGTCCTTGACAGGATTTGTGAAATGAGGTGAAGTACCATCTTGTTGGAATATTGCTTGGTTCATTTCTAGAACCATAAAATGAGACAAGTCATGTTGATTTAAAACTTTGTATACATAATTCCAGACATTGTATTGCCCGAAATGTCGTAAGATAACACCCCCTTTACACTCACAGCCGCCCAAACACTAATGCCTTTTGATTTGAGTAGAGTCTCTTCAAGAATATGGGGATTGTTGGTGTTGTAATAATTATAATTATGCATATTCACTACACCATTATGGTAGAAAGTGGACTCGTCTGAGAAAACAATTCGAGCATGCCAATCAGGATTTTTGGAGGGAGAAAATTAATAAATTTTTCATTATTTCACCATTTTGTTTCTGCAAGTGTTGTACTGCTAAAATTTTCACAGAACATTTTTAAAGCCTCTATTATGGGGTGTGTAAAGTTCCAAAAAGATCGATGCATTAATGGGCAATCTATACAAAATTAAACGTGTAAACCTCAGTAAATAAAACCACAGTAAAAAAAAAACCCGCCCATTAAGTTTACCTCACGGGTGGTACGGAAGCTAGTACAATGATTACTATTACAAAACAAATAATAGCAGTAATAGTTCAATAATGTTTTTATAATAAAAAAATAGAATAAATAATTCATCAATTTCAGGTGATAGGCCTATTAGCGCATTCGTGCAGTTTTTATAAATACACAACACAAGATGGTACTTCACTCAAAAACTGTTTAATTCACAGAACAATTTTTGATAAAAAAAGTTTTAGAGAATTAAATTCTTTATAATTTTTTTATGAAACTTTTTTCTAGGACGCACCCAACTGAAGTTATTTGGCAAAAACCTGAATTTGTCCACCATTTTCCAAGATGGTGGGGGTCGCAAACTTAGTATGTTTTTTAGGATGTCAAAATGTACTATATTACCAAGTTTCATATCTCCCGCATTTTTTCCAGGTAAAAGTACCCGTTGCCTGGGCTTAACAGTAAATTTAAAAGTAATTTACGTAGCAGCAAATTGCGTGACTGATGTGAAACTTTTGACTTCCAATGTCAACATGATTCCAACATTCTAGCAGTAATATTATAAAACAAATCTGCAAAAATAGAATTCCTCAGTGAGGTGGCACAGTTTTTTTTAGGAAACAATAAATTTGTCCTACCTCACTGAAAAATCGCTCCAAAACAGAATAGTAAATCTGCACTAAATTTACCGATAATATCATCTTCGTGAAAAATCTTTCTATCCGTAAGGTGCTGCCACCTGATACATTAAAATTTGAAACTATTTGTCGACATTTTACAGTAGCTTCCTACACTCAAATTATTAATCCGTAAGGTACTACCATCTGGGTTTTAAAAATTTGAAATTATTTATCGTCATTTTACAATAGTCCGAAAGATGCTGATAACCTACATTCAAATTATTAGCTGTTAATAATTTTCCCAGTAGGCCTATATTAGAGTAGGCCTACATCATGGCAGATAAAATGTTGATTTATTGTCTCGTAAGGTGCTGCGGGTGAACACGAAAAACAAATTGATATCAGCGAAGCTACAAATTAAAGACATTTTGAACATTTATTAGGCCTATATAACAAACTTGGGTACTTCAACCCTTGCTCGCTTCGCTCATCAACCCCCGCGGCAAAGCATATCCAAACAGATTATTATACACACTATACTTTCACGGGAATTACTAGGTATTGATTAGGGCAGATATTTTTGAAGTGTAAACTTCTATAGGCGCACCGCGGCGCTATGTTTGCTGGCGGTGAATCGGATTTTACCGTCACGCATTTTCTGAAACGCTCTATTCCGTCACGCTCTACAGCTGTTCATAAAAATTACGCTTACGGAGGAGTATGAAATTTGGCACAGTTAAAGTTTAAATGATGAAGAAGTACAGAAAGCTAATATTGTTACACAATAATGTATAAAATTAAAATTACATTAGATTAGGCCTTTACTGAAGAACCAACACATGTTTCTTGCTATTCATTACCATAGCAACCAATAAAATAAAATAACAGATAAAACAGTTGATTCAGATAACACAAAATAGTTTCTATAATATATTTTATACTAGTTAAGCCCCCGTGAAAAATCACATGCTGATTAATTAGATACACATCAGAAATACATTATTTAAAAATCAAACTATTAAAAAACAACAATACGGAATCTAATGCCTAGGCTACATAACCACAACTACATACAACTTGTATGCTGACGGGGAGTTTTTACTCGGTAATTGTGTACAATAATAAGGATTATAAAACCTTAGGCCTACTTGGGTCTTCTATACCTTGCGTAAAACAGCAAAAATATGCACTTCGTATTACCGTACTTCGGACGCCGTTTTTTAACCTAAAAAGTTGTGAAATATCTTAAATTGTTCTTAAAGGTTTTGTACTTTTGTCTTATACCTCATAATTGAAAGAAATCGTCGGCAACTCCTTTTAATTAACAGTTTAAATGAGTAAAAATCTATTATTTTCAACGCATTTTTTGGGAGTTTTAAGCAATAATTTCCATATTTTAAGGTAATACGTAAAAAATATAAAGCCTTTTTTATAACTTAAAGTAGTTTCCCAGATTATTAATTTATAAATAGAATCCGAAACACGGTATTACGAATGCATGTTTCAACGATTTTGCGGCTTGAGTCAGGCCTTTTGCATTGAAATCATACTGTACACTCGGGAGTTTTCTTCAAGGTAAAGAAGAGCCTTAAACACTTTTATTTACATACGTTTTTATATATAAAGAAAGAATAAAAATACTATCTTTTAATTGATTTTTATTTCATATTGATAGATCAAATGATTTAGAAGTTATTAATATTATAGTAAAGAAATTAATAATTGAATAAGTATTGAATTATATGTTATACGGAGATGTACGAATGTTTCCGAAGATAAACGAATTTGTCTCTTCTTTAAATTTGTATAAACAAATACCTATATTGATGATAAAACGATGTATTTGTATACTGTTTATAACCTCAAAGGAAATATTATAACGTATATTATATAGCATACATTAGTTAACTCATGTATATTATAACTCATATTTAAAAAAATCAACTTCACAAGAAATCATAACGATTGAAGTCAGGGGTTTACTCGTAATTTTTTCAGTACCGGAACGCTGCCGAAACTGAAAAAAAATAATCCGCCGGAAAATTTTTTAAATTTTCACTTTTAAAACTCCTATTTTACGTATCTTTGCCGAGTTTAAGGGTGCAGATAATATACTTACTTTTATAAGACACTATTTTTGTATATGTAACTATTTTTGTACTTGTATATATAGCACATATCAAATTTTAGAGGCACATACTATTTCCAGCAAAAATTTGGCAAAATGTCTCTTATTTAGTCAATAGCCTTTATCAGAAATTCAAATCCTCGGAAAAGACTGCAAACCTAAACGAATTTTATGTATTATAGCAAGAAATTACTTTTCTTTTCTTGTAGCAAGAAATGACTTTTCTTATACAAGAACAATTAAATGCAAGCAAGCTTATCACGAGAATACAACACACAAATACAGACGCTAAATTGTCGTGCGGCCGGTGTTCAGGTACCTACGTTTAAATATTTTCCTCTTTCGGGGCGCCTTTCGACCTTGTATTTATGACGGCGTTTGTCAGTGTACACCGTTGTTTGTTTGTATTCCATGTTGTGCTCTCATTTGGGATATTTATTTTTTAATTAATCGTGAAATGAAATGTGTTATTACATGAGAATTAATCACTAAATGTGATCCAAATTATGTCATCTTTGGTCTTATTTTGATTACAATAATCTCAACAATAACTTATATGTTATAAACTTGTTCATGCCGAAAAAGTTAATAATACAAAAGTTTAAGCATCGCTGGTTTTTAAACTTAAACTGGCCGCCTCGACTCTGAATTATCGGTCTCTTTTGTCCGATGGGAAAAAATAAAATAAGTATGATTATGTAAAATGAAACAGTACAAAACATTTAAAATATATTCTATACGGTAGATATGTAATACTGACTTTCAAATAATTCTCTTAAAAGAAAAATACCTGACTATAATTAATTAATAATAAACATTAAAAGCTCGGGAGGCCATGAGGGTGTGGGTGCCCATATTAGCAGTATAAATACATCTAAAAAACGTATATACTAAAGTATATACGTATACATACAGAGATACGACATCTTTAGTAAAACGTTGACTTTTCTCGAATAAAAATGTATGTGCTGTACTATATTTCATAGTTTGTCAATGAAAATTGAAAAGCCTTTAAAATCTTTAGGCGTTACTTATTAGCTAGAATAACGTTAAATACGTCTTATAACGTATGCCTATACTAAGTTTCTTTACAGAAGTCCCATACATATAATATACATCTTTAATAAAGTATTGACTTTTGTAACATAAATTTGCATGAACTATTGTTTATAATTTTTCAATAAAAATCGTTAAAATATTAAATATTACTTATTACCCAGAATAAATTTAAATTCATAAATATGCTAACTTAAATTGCCTATTTTCCAGTAATAGTAAATTTTTAGAACCAATATGTTTTTTTACCTAACCCTACATAATATTTCATGGGTTTTCAGTAAAATCCTCGAAAGTTGTATGCGTTACTTACTAGCCAGAATAACTACACATATAGTAGGCTATAACACATATATATAAGCATGTTTTACAGCGTCCTACATCTATATAGTTACTCCTTGACTTTGACACCACAAAATCGATTAACAACTGTATGGTTCGTGGTTTTTAGTCAATATCCTGAAAATGATGTTGCGTTACTTATTATCTAGAAAAACGTAAACTACATTATCTATTAAAGTATACTAGCTGACCCGTGCGAAGCATTCGCATTCTAACTTACTTAAATCCCACTTATTTAAAGTACACACCGTATATTTATTATCGTATAGTGCGTATATTAATTAAAAAATAGCAATGTAAGTAGTGACGTACCGGCAGCTCTCCAGCTGGGTATTGTTATCATCAGTGTTGCCAACGCCAGGAAAATATCCCTACAACTTACTTGATTTTACATCACTGTTACTTTCGGATTCTTTATTTCTTTTTTTTAATATTTTTTCGTATAATTGTATTTTGTATATTTTTCCGGTGTAGCGGTTAAGGAAAGCTTTAAAATGATTCCTCATTCATGTAATTTGATGATGTATTAAGGGAGTTATGGCGTACCGACAAAAAAATGGCCTTGAGAAATAATATATGTGATTAGGGGGTTTTACAGTATAAACATCTTTAGTAACACCTGGACTTTCACACCAAAAATTGCATTACCTAAGCTATAGTTAATAGTTTTTAGTAAATATCCTGACAATTTTATTGCGTTATTAACTATCCAAAATAATGTTAACTACATTATCTATTAACGGATATTAGAGGGTTTTACAGAGATCCTACATATGCAGTAACACCTACACTTTTAT
>JAGFPH010002819.1:122173-134552 GCA_018207615.1 Philaenus spumarius
TAGGGCCAAGGACTTTGACCTTTCATTGTTGCCAACTGGACATTACTTTATTGTTAATAATTAAACATTTACTCCTACAACTGATCTTTCAACTGTTTGTAACAACCAATCTAGTTTCTGGCACCCTAACAGATGGAAATGAGGGTGTATTACTTTAATTTATTTCCAACGTAAGCAAATATATCGTGTAAAAGACTAGACAAAATAAAGGGTATCAGGAAACTGACACATACTTTCTCCCTCATTATAGAAACTTAATAAAAAAATACTATTACCAATTTATTGTGATTTTTTTATTTTTAACAGTCATTTTCCCATAAAAATCCATAAAATAATGGAAAAATCAACTTTTCTCAAAAACGGCTCGAACGATTTTGATTAAAATTTTACAGTTTATAGTACTTTAGGTCCCTAATAAACTGTAAAATTTTAATCAAAATCGTTAGAGCCGTTTTTGAGAAAAGTTAATTTTTCCGATATTTTATGGGTTTTTATGGAAAAATTACCCTTAAAAATAAAAATTTCACAAAAATGAAAAAAACGCCTGGAGATACCGTGGATTAGTACCTCCATACCAAATTTCATCAAAATCGGACGACTGGTTTAGGCTCTAGGTCTGATAACATCCACACAGACACACAGACACACAGACACACAGACACACAGACACACAGACACACACACAGACATCACTCCGAAAACCACTTTTTTAGGTTCAGGGGGACCCAAAACGGATATTTCCACCAAAAACTCAAACTCGAAAATTTTGACGAATACAATACTTTCTCCATATACTATGGTATAGGGGGAGAAAGTAAAAAAAACCATAAACAACGAGAGCTAGGCGATGTGCGAGTGATTCTTTTCCAAGAAATCCATACAACCTACACAGAAAATACACTTTTCTTGTAATTAAATTGTATACTTATTGGAGTTCCTTAACGCGGATTGGGGTAGGAGTTAGCAAATAGAAAATGTAATGCTAACGAAAAAAGTGTTATTAATTGGATACTATGGCAATTAAGAATATAAAATACCAGTAGCGAAAAAGCGTTATCAAATAGGTTGCTACAGCAATGAATGTAGATACGTTCAAGAAACATGTGTTTTTATTCATCAATTTAAATTAGAGACGATCGGTTCCGTCCGGCGTAGTTCTGATATCATCGTCAAGCGCTGAAATACATTCAATAAACATAAAATGTTCGTTCATCTGTCTAGAGGCCTAACCTAGAATTTATTATTGTATGTGTATTTAATTTATTAACATTAATTTTATAAGATTAAATATACACACAATAGTCTAGACTCTAGACTGATGAACCAACATTTTATGTTTATTGAATGTATATAATAAATGAATGGATATTTAACTGAGTTTACCATCTTAGCTTTGATGTTATAATTAAGTACCTGGAGACCGAGCTAAAGCTCGATTATAAGCAGGGCTATGATTTCAATAATAAATATTGGATTATTGAGTTTTGAGGTTAGGCCTATAACATTAAACAACTAAATAAAGGGTATATACAACATTAGGCTTACCTGTAATAAAAAATACAGTTTAAAGGATTAACCACAATCTCAACGCTATGCCTCAGAAATAAGTCAAACCTAAATTAAAGTATTATTTCAATATCGATTTATTCCTAGGGCCTAGTTCGCTCACGTCAATAACTACTATTATTGCAAATTTCCGTGAACATCATTTAGGTTAGGCCTATAACATTAAACAACTAAATAAAGGGTATGTTTATTATGTATTCGTTGCCATGGTAACTATAAATAGATACAACATTAGGCTTACCATACCGTGGGCTTACCTCTAATAAAATATACAGTTTAAAAGAAAGCAGATGATTATTGTAATGGCATTGAAAACATTTGCATCAGCTGTGCTTTGTATTGTTTAAAATGGACAAATTTCACTTTTTAATTTAATAAAAAGACGTAGAAAACGAATTTTCCCAGACTGGTGACCATTTCCAATCGATTTCTCGTGGCCAAAAGCCTAATATAAAATCAAAAAATCAAAAATCCTTAGACGGAGATTCCAGATCCATTTAGCAGACAAACAATTATCTCTCGCTTTAGAAGATAAGATTCTACATCTTTATTATAATAACATTAAACGTATGGAAACAGTAAATATCTGTATAAAAAACAACTAATAATAAACGGCAATTGAAAAATTAAAATTATGTGTGTATGTTGCCGTTAAGGCTGGCAAAAGGATTGAAGAAAAGGCGTGATGTATTTCATTCCTGACGGGGGTCTCACGACCGCACACAGGCGCGCACTCACGGGGGGGGCTAAAGGGGCTGTAGCCCCCCTCAAGAAAAAAATACATTCTGTTTTTAAATGCGCCAATAGTGGACACATCGCATACTGAATACTGGTTTGCGGGAGTTACATTTCACTACAACTACGAAATAAATGGCTGCATTGCTGCATTCCTATTCCTAAGAAATGCACTAAAAAATAAATAAAACGTATTTCATATATTCCAAACTCCGCAAAGGAAAACTCCTGTAATACATTTGTATACAGGACAAACTAACTGTGGGCCTACATAAAATAATGAAAGTTGTGCAAAACAAAAATATAATTTAAATATGTTTTATATAGACCTAAGAATTGCTTATGTAAGCTAAGCTTTAATAAGTTTGATTTAATTTACATGACTATTTCAGACTAGTGCAAATTAATATAAACTATAGGGAGGTTATACTAAAGCAAATTAGTCACCAATCAATGTACATTAAAAAAAATAAAGATCACCAAACGTTAAAAACTAACTAGGGTAACTTGTTTCTAGTTACAAGTATTTTCTTTCTTATGAATACTTAACATAAAGAATAGAGATCACCAAACATAAAAACATGCGTTGTATCCATGTCTTTTAGCCCCTCTCCCCCTACATCAACGTCGCGTCCTTTCTCGTTGTTTTTATGATTTCCAGATTACCTTACGTCATTTTGCTACCTTAACCGGTAACCTATTTAATAGTGATAATTGATAAATAGTAGCAGTAATGATGATGATAAATAATAATAATTAATAATAAATATATTATATATAAAGGGTGTATCTAAAATGCACGGCAATCTCTCGGAAACTGATACTATAGCTAAAAATAAGAAAAAGGTTTCTATTTGACGAAGACCCAAAGAAGACTCAATTTTGTTTTGTAAGACAGCTGATATAAAAGATTTTGTCAAAATAAAACCTAAAATCTTATTTAATCTGCTGGGTTTTATCATTCATTCCTATAGTACCTACTCAAAACTTGCATTCAAATAGCTAAAATAAACTTAAAGTAATTCCTTAAAATAGCGGTTTTCCTAAGATATTTTAAAAAAGTTTTCCGTTGGTTGGCCCAAGGACCCCCGGTCAGCCCCCCCCATAATTATTTTCTGAGTGCGCCACTGACCGCACACATTAACTTTTTTTTATAATGTCACTTAACTGACGAAAAGATTTTTACTTGGGTTTTAATTGGTAAAATTTGGCTGATAAATGTTGTAATATTTGGATCACATTTGAGGTTCCACCAGATTCTATATTCGAATAAATATCGCTTAGAATCGGAGGTGACTTTAACTCTTAGGTTGAAATAAGCACAGAGTTCATAAATTTAATTAAATATTATAATTTTCCGTAAATCATAGTATAAACGATTTCAACAATTTACATTTCTTAAAATTCACTCATTTACATTGCACTAATAAATTTGATTGAATTTTATCATACAGTTTTCGAATTTATTTGATATTCACTCAGAATAATCTAACACATAATTTTAATTAAATAAACTACATCCTAATATGTTGATTCTTATTAAATTATATGAATACTAGCAGGTACCCGTAGCTTCGCCCACGGTCCTAAGATCCACCGCATAATGAGTTTAGTCCAAATCTATCATTGTTTCATGTTTCGAAGACGAACCAGTCCACCTTCCTTATGTTAAAAAGTTTACCTTTCTACTTACATTGTCAATCAAGTAAGTAACAGTGAAATGTAAGATTCACAAAATTTTGTTAGGTAGAATAGAAGCTAACCTCAAAATTTACTTAACAGAAATTATCAGTTTGGAAAATTAAAATAACTTTAAAATCTTAGAATATTGAACAAAAAATGAATCTAAAACATATTTTTTTCTTTAAATTCGACTTAACTATTGTTTATTTTAAATATATAAAACACTAACTGACCCGTACGGCGTTGCCCAAGGTGGTTGGTATTTTCAGTCTTTTTAACATAATTGTATTCTTTTTAAGTGTTCAGTCAGTGAGTGGTATTTGGCTTATATATATAGATCTTAAATAATAAAAGCACTATTGTCATAATAATAAAAGATCTGAAATTATGATTTTAGTAACTTTGATCCCCCCAAACCCCTCCTAAAATTTCGAAATTTTTCAAACCCTTTCTTAGTGAGCACCTATGGCCCTAGAGGAAGCTACATACAAAATTTCATTCTAATCCGTTCTGTAGTTTTGAAGAAATCGTGATTTAATAATTTTAATCCAACCAAACCCCACCTAAAATTTCTAATTTTTTTAAACCCTTTCTTAGCGAGCGCCTATGGCCCTAGAGGAAGATACATACAAAATTAAATTTCAATCTGTTCGGTAATTTTGAAGAAATCGTGATTTAGTAATTTTTACCCCCCAAACCCCCTAAAATTTCCAATTTTTTAAAACCCTTTTTTAGTGAACACTTATGGCCCTAGAGGAAGCTACATACCAAATTTCATTACAATCCGTCCGGTAGTTTTGAAGAAATCGTCATTTAATAACTTTGATCCCCAAAATCCCCCTAAAATTTCGAATTTTTCAAACCCTTCCTTAGTAAGCACCTATGGCTCTAGAGGAAGCTACATACCAAATTTAATTTCAATCCGTTCTGTAGTTTTGAAGAAATCGTGATTTAATAACTTTGATCCCCCCAAACCCCCCCTAAAATTTCGAATTTTTTTAAACCCTTTCTTAGCGAGCGCCTATGGTCCTAGAGGAAGCTACATACAAAATTTCATTCCAATCTGTTCCGTAATTTTGGAGGAATCGTGATTTAGTAATTTTTACCCCCCAAACCCCCCTAAAATATCCAATTTTTAAAAAAACTTTTTTAGTGAAAACTTATGGCCCTAGAGGAAGCTACATACCAAATTTTATTCCAATCCGTTCGGTAGTTTTGAAGAAATCGTCATTTAATAACTTTGATCCCCCAAAATCCCCCTAAAATTTCGAATTTTTTCAAACCCTTTCTTAGTAAGCACCTATGGCTCTAGAGGAAGCTACATACCAAATTTCATTTCAATCCGTTCTGTAGTTTTTGAGAAATCGTGATGAGTGAGTGAGTGAGTGAGTGGTATTTCGCTTTTATATATATAGATGGATAATGTAGTTAAGGGTCTGCTCTAGTAAACGAGAAAGCAACAGGAAACGCACTTCCGGTATCACTGTATCCCTATCTATACTACACGCGCTATAACTTTGCACTTGGGATTTTTGGAGTTTAATGTGAAAATGGTATCGGCAACGTTGCACTGTTGAGACGAGCGGATGTGTCTTATCGCGCTGACTCACAGGTGCACTTCCTGAGGAGGCTCTTTCGAAATTGCAAATTATTATTTTTTTCTTCTGATACATTTTTTAATATTTCTTATCATAACATGTTTGGTCATACTTTGCTGATAATAAATATCTAAAATGTATTAAAATTGGACAATTATAAGTATTGTTTATAGATGTACAGGGTGATTTAGTAAAGCGTAGCGGGCTATGCAGATTCAGATTCTACAAGCAAAAATAAGTCGAAAATGTAGTATAAAATTGTTTCGATTTCGGCTTAGTTTAGCCGTAATTCGCCATTTTGTTTTTTTACAAAAATTCACTGTAACTCTGGAAATATATAAGATATAAAGTTCAAATTTAGAATAAGCATTTTATATGTTACAGTTAACAAGTATACTAAACACAAAGAATTTATTTTTATAATTTTCAAAATGGCGGCCGTTACAAATTTTTAACGTGGAATATCTTTAAAACCGTTAACTTTACAAAAAAATTACAAGAGACAAAATATTTTTATTTTTTAACGACAGACACAATGTTCTTTTTGTAGTTTCAGTAGGTCAAAGGATAACCGAGTTATCAACAAAAACATAATTTCTTGGTAATTGTCTACAACAAACAAAATTAGCCTAAAATCATATTTTTTTTAATTTAACAAAGTTTTTAGTTAATTTAGTAGCGGGCTATGCAGATTCAGATTTTAAATGCAAAAGTAAGTCGAAAATGTACCTATAACATTTTTCGATTGGCTTAGTTTAGCCGTAATCCACCATTTTGTATAAAAAAAATCAATAACTCAAAAGCCCTTGGAGATATTTATATGAAACTTGGTATACACTTTAACTCTATAGCTATAAACATTTTCCAAAAATATCTTTGATCAGACTCAATAAATTTCAAAATGGCGGCCATTTAAAATTTTTAAAGTCAAATTCCATGAAAACCAGCAACTAGAACAAAATTTGAATATTCACTAAATTTGAAACCCTTTTCATTTCAAATCAAAAAACACTTTAATTGCAAAATTTGGTTAATAAATATCAATTTGGCGACCATTTAACAATTTTAAAGAAATATTCCATTAAAACTTCGGACTAGAAAAACTCCAAATTGTTCAATTTTGTTTATGTTTTATTACAAATTAAAAGACACCTTAATCGTTAGCATTGGTTTACAACTGTAAATAATGATTTAACTATGTACAGTTTAACAGCAATTTAAAAAAGAACTTCAACAGAAATGAAAAGGGCTTCAAATTTAGTGTCTAGTAAAATTTTGTTTTAGTAGCTGGTTTTCTTGGAATTTGACTTAAATTTTTTTAAATGGCCGCCATTTTGAAATTTAATTAGTCTGATCAAAGATATTTTTTGAAAATGTTAATTTTTCCGCAAAACGATCACAATATTTACCCTTTTCCCAATACTATTAGTTGTCTGATTACAAATATTTTTATATATTATTTCTTGTTAGAAAATTATCTTTAAGATGCATAATTATAATTAACTTTTTATTAAGTTTTGAAGAAAAAGTGTAATTTTTACTAGGTGCCTAGTTGTGAGTCATCGTCCAACCGGATACATGTGATAAGTGGGATGGGGTAGCGAGCCGACCTGCAGCGTTGCCAAACTGTGCAAGTCCCAAGTGAAAAGTTATCGCGCGCGGGGTATAAACAGTGCAATTTCTTGCAGCTGAACATTGCCTCATTTCATACCATATTATAAGTCTATCTTTTGTAACTGAGTGTTGAAAAAAAAAACTGAATATTCTTTATAAAATTTCGGATCCGGCTTGCAAATTATTTTTCATTATTAATTTTTTATTGTGTTAGGAAATTAAATCAAACTTTGTACTTACTAATGTCAGTTACTTGACAAATTAAAGAAATTTAAAAAAATGTAAATTGCAAGACGGATGCGTATTGTGACTGTGCTTAAAATGAGACCTTGCAAACAAATTTATGATAAAAAGTAAACGAAATAAATGGTTTCAAATTTAACATTGCTCTTATGGGATAAAAATCCATTTTATTTTTACTGGAGCAGACCCTTAAAATTATTATGGATAATATTTACGCATCAAAACCTCACAGGATATTTGCTATAAGCAATGAACTATAGTTTATGCATTTTTTTAGTATATAAGTCAAGGTGTTACGAAGGCTTATTATCGCTGTAAAACCCTTTAATATACGTTAATGGATAATGTAGTTAACGTTATTATATATAATAAGTAACGCAACAAAAATTTCAGGATACTCACCAAAGATTATGAACTTTAGTGAAAGCATTTTTTGGTATAAAAGTGTAGGTGTTACTGCATATGTAGGATCTCTGTAAAACCCTCTAATATCCGTTTATAGATAATGTAGTTAACATTATTTTGGATAGTTAATAACGCAATAAAATTGTCAGGATATTTACTAAAAACTATTAACTATAGCCTAGGTAATGCGATTTTTGGTGTGAAAGTCCAGGTGTTACTAAAGATGTATAATCACTGTAAAACCCCCTAATATACTTTAATAGATAATGTAGTTTACGTTTTTCTGGATAATAAGAAACGCAACATCATTTTCAGAATATTAACTAAAAACCACGAACCATACAGTTGTTAATCGATTTTGTGGTGTCAAAGTCAAGGAGTAACTAACTATATAGATGTAGGACGCTGTAAAACATGCTTATATAATATATGTGTTATAGCCTACTATAGGCATACGTTATATATTATAAGACCATTATATTTGGATAACCTAATAGAACTCCGATCCAATGCAATATTTTGTTCCACTGGAAATTCGACTTTTTTGGCGCTATCTATTGGGGAAACGAAGGAAGCTGTTTGAAACACCAATGCTACCAATGCTTTCTCCCTAGCGCTACCTCGCGGCGCGATCATGTACTATTTTCGCGACAACCTTTTTCCGGCACACAGCCCCCGTATGGATGCAAGATCTATTTATTATCAATATCTATGATAAGACGTATTTAACGTTATTCTAGCTAATAAGTAACGCCTAAAGATTTTAAAGGCTTTTCAATTTTCATTGACAAACTATGAAATATAGTACAGCACATCCATTTTTATTCGAGAAAAGTTAACGTTTTACTAAAGATGTCGTATCTCTGTATGTAAACGTATATACCTTAGTATATACGTTTTTTAGATGTATTTATACTGCTAATATGGGCACCCACACCCTCATGGCCCCCCTAGCTTTTAATGTTTATTATTAATTAATTATAGTCAGGTATTTTTCTTTCAAGAGAATTATTTGAAAGTCAGTATTACATATCTATAGAATATATTTTAAATGTTTTGTACTGTTTCATTTTACATAATCATACTTATTTTATTTTTTCCCATCGGACAAAAGAGACCGACAATTCAGAGTCGAGGCGGCCAGTTTAAGTTTAAAAACCAGCGATGCTTAAACTTTTGTATTATTAACTTTTTCGGCATGAACAAGTTTATAACATATAAGTTATTGATGAGATTATTGTAATCAAAATAAGACCAAAGATGATATAATTCTCATAGAATAACACATTTCATTTCACGATTAATTAAAAAATAAATATCCCAAATAAGAGCACAACATGGAATACAAACTAACAATGGTGTACACTGACAAACGCCGTCACAAATACAAGGTCGAAAGGCGCCCTGAAAGAGGAAAATATTTAAACGTAGGTACCTGAACACCGGCCGCACGACAATTTAGCGTCTGTATTTGTGTGTTGTATTCTCGTGATAAGCTTGCTTGCATTTAATTGTTCTTGTATAAGAAAAGTCATTTCTTGCTACAAGAAAAGAAAAGTAATTTCTTGCTATAATACATAAAATTCGTTTAGGTTTGCAGTCTTTGCCGAGGATTTGAATTTCTGATAAAGGCTATTGACTAAATAAGAGACATTTTGCCAAATTTTTGCTGGAAATAGTATGTGTCTCTAAAATTTGATATGTGCTATATACAAGTACAAAAATAGTTACATATAGGCCCTACAAGTGTACTTTTCTTATAAAAGTAAGTATATTATCTGCACCCTTAAACTCGGCAAAGATACGTAAAATAGGAGTTTTAAAAGTGAAAATTTCAAAAATTTTCCGGCGGATTGTTTTTTTTCAGTTCCGGCAGCGTTCCGGTACTGGAAAAATTACGAGTAAACCCCTGACTTCAATCGTTATGATTTCTTGTGAAGTTGATTTTTTTAAATATGAGTTATAATATATAATATGAGTTAACTAATGTATGCTATATAATATACGTTATAATATTTGCTTTGAGGTTATAAACAGTATACAAATACATAGTTTTATCATCAATATAGGTATTTGTTTATACAAATTTAAAGAAGAGACAAATTCGTTTATCTTCGGAAACATTCGCACATCTCCGTATAACATATAATTCAAAACTTATTCAATTATTAATTTCTTTACTATAATATTAATAACTTCTAAATCATTTGATCTATCAATATGAAATAAAAAGCAATTAAAAGATAGTATTTTTATTCTTTCTTTATATATAAAAACGTATGTAAATAAAAATGTTTAACAAGTAGGCCTAAGGTTTTATAATCCTTATTATTGTTAATATTGTACACAATTACCGAGTAAAAACTACCCGTCAGCATACAAGTTGTATGTAGTTGTGGTTATGTAGCCTAGACATTAGATTCCGTATTGTTGTTTTTTAATAGTTTGATTTTTAAATAATGTATTTCTGATGTGTATCTAATTAATCCGCCTGTGATTTTTCACGGGGGCTTATCTAGTATAAAATATATTATAGAAACTATGTTATCTGAATCAACTGTCTGTTATTTTATTTTATTGGTTGCTATATTAATGAATAGCAAGAAACATGTGTTGGTTCATCAGTAAAGGCCTAACCTAATGTAATTTTAATTTTATACATTATTGTATAACAATATTAGCTTTCTGTACTTCTTCATCATTTAAACTTTAACTGTGCCAAATTTCATACTCCTCCGTAAGCGTAATTTTTATGAACAGCTGTAAAGCGTGACGGAATAGAGCGTTTCAGAAAATGCGTGACGGTAAAATCCAATTCACCGCCAGCAAACATAGCGCCGCGGTGTGCCTATAGAAGTTTACACTTCAAAAATATCTGCCCTAATCAATAGTAATTCCCGTGAAAGTATAGTGTATAATAATCTGTTTGGATATGCTTCGCCGCGGGGGTTGATGAGCGAAGCGAGCAAGGGTTGAAGTACCCAAGTTTGTTATATAGGCCTAATAAATGTTCAAAATGTCTTTAATTAGTAGCTTCGCTGATATCAATTTGTTTTTCGTGTTCACCCGCAGCACCTTACGAGATAAATCAACATTTTATCTGCCATGATGTAGGCCTACTCTAATATAGGCCTACTGGGAAAATTATTAACAGTTAATAATTTGAATGTAGGTTATCAGCATCTTTCGGACTATTGTAAAATGACGATAAATAATTTCAAATTTTAAAAACCCAGATGGTAGTACCATTGTATTTCGATAACTAATAGAACTCCGATCCAATGCAATATTTTGTTCCACTGGAAATTCGACTTTTTTGGCGCTATCTATTGGGGAAAAAAAGGAAGCTGTTTGAAATACCAATGCTACCAATGCTTTCTCCCTAGCGCTACCTCGCGGTGCGATCATGTACTATTTTCGCGACAACCTTTTTTCCGGCACACAGCTCCCGTATGGATGCAAGATCTATTTATTATTCATGATCTATGGTAGTACCTTACGGATTAATAATTTGAGTGTAGGAAGCTACTGTAAAATGTCAACAAATAGTTTCAAATTTTAATGTATCAGGTGGCAGCACCTTACGGATAGAAAGATTTTTCACAAAGATGATATTATCGGTAAATTTAGTGCAGATTTACTATTCTGTTTTGGAGCGATTTTTCAGTGAGGTAGGACAAATTTATTGTTTCCTAAAAAAAAACTGTGCCACCTCACTGAGGAATTCTATTTTTGCAGATTTGTTTTATAATATTACTGCTAAAATGTTGGAATCATGTTGACATTGGAAGTCAAAAGTTTCACATCAGTCTCGCAATTTGCTGCTACGTAAATTACTTTTAAATTTACTGTTAAGGCTCGGCTCTCTACATTCAAAACGGCGAAGTTGGGTACCAATTTCAATGTTAAATAACCAAAACATACCTTCACTATTAAGCATATTTTTGTGTTATTTTTTGCAAAAAACGAAAGCTGTATTTTTTTTCTTAAAGTAAAATAGATTGTGAGTGTTGATTGCTAAGGTTTTTTGCAATATCTCTTTTAGCAACTGAGTAAAAAATTATTAAAGTTTACTATTTTTTACTATTTATATCATACGTTTATGAAAACCACAACACGGGTTTTGAAAATGTATTCGGCAATCAACATCCGCATATAATAGTACTTCAAAATGAAACCAAAATTTTTAATTTATTCCACGAATTAACGGAAAAAAATGACTTATTCTGTAGCATTGCTCTTATGGGAATCAGATTCAATATGGCGGCAGGGTAAGCGCCCCCTTAAGCCCAGGCAACGGGTACTTTTACCTGGAAAAAATGCGGGAGATATGAAACTTGGTAATATAGTGCATTTTGACATCCTAAAAAACATACTAAGTTTGCGACCCCCACCATCTTGGAAAATGGTGGCCAAATTCAGGTTTTTGCCAAATAACTTCAGTTGGGTGCGTCCTAGAAAAAAAGTTTCATAAAAAAATTATAAAGAACTAGCTGAATACCCGTGCTTCGCAACGTGAAAGATTAAAACCCAAA
>JAGFPH010002819.1:144666-155841 GCA_018207615.1 Philaenus spumarius
ATAATAATAATAATATGCATTGTCTTTGTCCCAGAAATAGTACCTAAATTATTTTTAGAAATTTCTTAAACACTCTGTATAATGTATAAAACTATTTATAATTATTTATTTATTTAATTATCCTCCCCTACACAATAGTTTTTGTCAATTATAAATTTCTA
Organism: Philaenus spumarius; assembly: GCA_018207615.1. Lineage (NCBI taxonomy): Eukaryota > Metazoa > Arthropoda > Insecta > Hemiptera > Aphrophoridae > Philaenus > Philaenus spumarius. The sequence goes on from JAGFPH010002819.1 coordinate 144,828, forward strand.
GTATGCAGCGCACTCATTTATTTTATTATAGGTTACATTCTGCATGGTTGGGACTATTTATATTATAGACTGGATATTATTTTTAAAACAGCAACTCCATGTTAGTCCAGACAGAGGACTCATTCAACTTTCTTACCCCTCCATACATGCAAACTCGCGTAAAGCGGTCCCATCACCTTGAAAATAATCGTCAAGAAGAGACAATGACTTAATTATTGTTAGTAAATAAAAACAACAATGGCTTATCCTATGTTTAAAATAAAGGCCGTCTACGACGGAAAGACTTAGGAAGGTCATGATAACTGTTCTACATATATATTGTTATGTAAAGGATTGTTTGGATAATCAGGAAACAGTTTAAGTTGGTCCTTCAGTGTAATTAGCGAGCACAACTGAAAACAATAAGTAAGTACATTGAATATATTATGTCTCTTTAGCTCTGTCTCATTATACTATTACATTTTATGTTACAAGTTTGAAACTTAATAGTTATCACTAGTACCCGAAGTGAATGTTTTTGGTGCTAGGCAACGCCGAGCATATACAAAAGTGATCAAGTACCAAAAAGCACTTTAGGTGCAAGTTATGAACGATACATTTTATCATAATCCTCTAAAATCACAGGAACAGTTAATTAATTTAACTACATTATACATTTTTCACACGATATCTCGATTATACAGATTTTAATCACGATTTAACCTATGACCGACAGTGCTGCTATCATTTGGAAAACAGTTGAACATTTTGAACCTTAAATTCAACCGTTTGAATTTTAGTTTAGAAAATTCTATGCCTTAAAAGATGTTTTGATGGATTACCACTCTCTCCTCTGGTAGGTTCCCGTCTGGGATATGGGTTGGTTTGTTGAGGGGGGGGGGGAGGTGCTACTACTACAACCAGTATTATTGGTGTTGCAGAAACATTTTGTTAGATTATTCTCAAAATAATCTAAGATGGAATCATCTTTCCGCTTTTAAAAAACTAAATATTCTGTCACTAAAATATTTTAATGTCTTCAAAGTTTTAAAAATATTCTAGAACAGAAGTACAAATAATCCGATTTCGCCAAAATTATTTCCACACAAATTTAGGCATACATTCACTATAAATGTTCCAAGACCAATTATTATATAAATTATATCTGCTAGGATAAATATGATCAGTTTGAGTACAATTTTCCGCCAATCCTAGCTTAACCCTTTTGTTTGAGTTTGTCTCAAATTCAAACAAAAGGGTTAAGCTAGGATGGCGGAAAATTGTACTCAAACTGATCATTCCAAGACCAAGATTATTATTTTTTAAATCGTTTTACTTATAGTGTATCTAAATACTATAACGCTCTTCCTGCTGGTCTCTGTCGAGATTTCTTAAATTAGTCCGGACTTGGTTAATAATCATATAATTTGTTTGACAGATTTAAAATTATTTCCCAAGTATGCAAATAATGTATTAATTTGTAATTGTATTTAAATTCCAACTTTTATAATAATTAAGTATAATTTCCTTTTCAGTGCATCTGCCGTAAAATGTCCTCCTTTGTTTTTAACAAATTGTAAAAACTTTCATTGATGGTCTCCCACAACAGGCTTTTCCTTTGGGGGTGCCTAATTTTGTCTTTATTTCACGTTATTCTATGCATGTTTATCTATTTTTTTTATTTTAAACTAGTTTTATTAATTTTATGTAATTGTGAAATATAACAAAATAAATAAATAACAGTTACAGCTGTTGTACTTTTACAGCAATGGACTGTTTAAGTACAATACTTTTTGGTCCTAGTACAATAAAATACTTTTTGGTTCTAGTACCATAAAGGAGTCAGCTGGTTATTGAATCAGCTAACTTTTTTAGCAAGTAGTAAATGACTACAATGAAGAGCACTTTACGTACGTATAATGGAGTATGATAAAAAAAAAGTGTAACCATTTCTGCTTCATAATAAAAAATGATTTACTGCGGTTAACTTTAAATGCATTGATTGGATATTTTATGTAACTGGTTATCTGACAACAAACGTTGTACAAATTAGACAAGTGCTCGTCGAGCGTTCTGGTTCTCTTTTTTCCGTGTTCTAAGACCAGCACACCGTACAGTCTGCCCTATGCAATTGTAGCAGACTGTACGAACACCTTTAATTACTGCCCCACTCTAATCCCCAGAACGTACAGGCGGCAGAATTTTGCAATGATCAGAAATGAACCCTTTCAAAGACACCTCCATCGAATATTGAATAGATAACTCCTTCAAAAGATATAGATGCTGGCTTTATGTTGACTGCCAAATTACAGGTCGTTCTGTTTAAAAAATAACCGAGATAATTGACGGTGTAAATAGACCGACATTTTTCAAAACTAAGATACTCACAATTTGTGTTTGTGTTTTCTATATTCTATAGATTCTATTTTTTTAATACGTCATTTGATGGCAAGTATTTATGAAATATTTATTTTTAGGCTACCAAATCCTAGCCTTCATAAATGCGTAGTAAAACTCGGGATCACCCGCCTTCGTTGGGGCCCCCAAACCCAGATTCTGGTTTATTTCTATTTCCAACTTTGAATTATTATAATGAATATAGAACATGATTTAACTTTGTTTTATGTATAAACTTTCATGTCTTCTATGATAAACACATTAATCACAAAAGCTAACTGACAATGTTGCCAGATTTATTAACATTGATCAAGAAAACTAATTCACAGTGTTGCCAATGACACCATAACTTAACCATCCTGTTTTTGTCTGTGTTTTTTGTATAAAAAGTTATATAATTTCGTGTGACAGTTTCGCCGATTTGTAGGGTTTGTTAGTGGCTAAATCAAATTCCATTATGCAATCTAAATTGTATTGATAATTTCTATTTAGCTGTAGTACGATACATACAAATTAATAACTACGAACATTCCATATCATTAGCTACAGACTAAATATGACAGAGATGTCCACCAATAGGGTTCCTCTTTATACGGCTCCCTAATGATAGATTATACTAATTAGTTAGACGTTATATATGCGCCTCGGATATATTACTAAAACAACAGGTTAGACACCTTCCAGCCACACTACCAATCTTGTTGAGGACGCTTAGATAACAAGTGTGGTGGTGGACACGCGACCTTCTCGCAGCGATAGTAAACTCTCCCGCTTTAATACCGCCACAGTCTCTTCTCTTCATCGCTAGTCCATACTCCATGTGGTAAGTGACAGAGATTTGTTTACATATAGAATAAGAACGAACGCGGTTACACTTTATTTATTATTAAGGCATGTTTGATTTATTTTAAATTAAATCTCGTTCACTAATCTGTTTTGTGTAATTGAATTTACAATTCAAATTAAAAATTAATGAATTAATGTGAATATTTCTATACGTCGATTCTAATAATGGAGAATAGTTCATATTTGTATAACTATTCAGTTGTTTGCTATTATTTATTCATAACAAATTATCACAAATTAACTCCAGTTATAATATAATTAATATTATATAAAGATCACTTAATATATTATTACTTCGGCTCGCATTAAAATTCTACAAATTTTACCCCCACTTTTTTTCTCGACGTTTACGAGGTCTCTGAACACGATAAAGCAATAAAAACTTTGTGTCCGTGTGTCTATATGTGTGTCTATCTGTGGACACGATATATGCACTCACAGACGTCGTATAAAACGTCGTGGTGCCAAAATTTTTGTAATTTTATTGCGGAGAGTTGAAAAGCTTTTGAGCTTTCTAGCGCGACAGCGTTGACGTGCGCGATAAAAACGTCACATTTTTGAGTATTTAAAAAAAACACGAACCCAAGTCTCGAAAAAGTTTTCCATCTTTTCATTTGTTAATATATAGATTAGTCACTTTAGAACACTGAATATATATATTAGAACACTTAATTAATATCTATATCAGTCCCTTTTAATTGTTCTAAAAACGTCTATTTCTAGATGTCTGCCAGGTTAATTTTTTATCATTTTTGTGTTATTAGAAAACTAAGTTTGTTTAAATTTGCAAAAAATTCCTCAAAATTTCCTTTTTTACAAGAATATTTTTCCAAATTCATTGTTCTAGTTTATTCGCTATTTTTACATTTAAATCAGCTGATAGTGAAAACATAACGCATGTGGTTGTTCACTTTCTTATTGTTGATAAAACACTTAATTAAATTATCAACTTTATAACTCCACACAATTTTAGGTAATGCCTGTGCCTGGCCTGAACCAATATAATTTATGTGTACGGTACTTTTAAAAATGCATTTTAAACTATAGTTTCACGTAAAATGTCTTTAGCTAATGCTTAATTTGATTCGACGAAGACACCGTTCAAAAATTAAAAGTTATGAAATTCATTTAGTACAAATGCCTAGAATGGTTAACATTACACTTCAGCAGATCTTTAATTATAATGAGGGGTATTGAATACACTAGTAACAGATAGTATTACTTAAAACTATAAACATTATCCATTAAATGTATTTATTAATGACAATAATAGTCGTAATGTTGGTCAGTAATAATTATAATGAGTCAGTTAAATAAACAAATCCTATCGTTTAGTTTGTGTGTGGGAGGGGGGGACTTGATTATTTCGAGTGATAAGTTATGAATTGAATTTACAATTATTTAAAGTTAATAATCTCTCTACGACAACTGATAGACATGTTGTCGTGATTTAAAAAGGCGGCCGTTTAAATTATTTAAACAAAAATACTGTAACTTTAATATAATTTTACAAATAATTATCAAGGGACAGAGTGGCTACGTTTTCTCTACATTAAATTATATGAATTAGAAAATAGTGTCTTTATAACTCTAGCGAGGTTTTCAAGTACAATCATAAAATTATTTAATCCTTCATTCAAGTTATTTTTTCTTTAAATCTTTATTTTTAGTTTCTAGAACATTCATTAACCATTTTTTTAAATTAAAATCTACTGCTGCTGGGTCTAACTAGTTTCGACACATACCTCTGTCATTGTCGAAATATTCGTCTTCGACAATTTGAAGGTTGGTAAATTAATTAAAAAAATTTTACAATAATGGTCCAGGAAGTAGGAATCACAATAATGAATAATTCATTAACTGCTGTGTTTTAATTTTAAACTCTCATCAATGTCCTAATATCGACCTCTTGAATATTTAATTGAAGCTAAACTCATTTTTTCTCAAATAAAATAGGCTTACTTATTAACTATATTTTCAGCAAAACTTTGAGTTGGGATGTAAACAACGTACTATGGCAACAAAAAATACAGTCAACGTAACCTAATACTAAAAATCCTTTAATCATACGTTCTGCAAACAATCATCTCAAATTAAAATTAATGGGTGGTTAATGAGAGATAAGGTACTCTTCGATCAAATACATTTTTAGAAATAAAAGATAACAATTTAATTAGCCAATAAGTTGATAGACCATAAACGAAACGTTACTACTGTTAGAAGCATAGTATACAATTCTTAAGTGATTCTATTCTGAATCGTCCACCGTTCTTTAAAGGTGAACTCAAAATTGCGGCTAAATGTAAAACTAATAGTTTTAAGTCAAATTTGTAATATATTCTTGTTGTGAGAAATACGTTCCAGGAGTTTTTAATCACCCTGTATCGCTACTTGTACCCTAAAGGTTTGCATTAAGTTGAATACAATTTAAACTTTGCATACGTTTTATAATACAAATGGAAATAATACAATACACATTGGAATTTATGTCAGTAACACTTTATTTTGTTTTGAAAACCATTGATACAGTTATTTAGTTGGCAAACTTTATTTTAAACATAATGTTTTGCCAGTGATGAATTTTTATTATTTTTGTTTGTTTATTTATAAAATTGTGTTTATATTATTATTTTAAAGTATTTATGTTTTTGAATTTATTTTTAAAAAAAGTTACTTAAGGACAAACTGTATTTTGTTATTCGGGGTTAGGTGAAAGAAAAGTCCAAATGCCTGCTTCGCTTGGAAAAAAAATACGTATATTTTGTTTTTATTATAAACATTGGTAGCGCCGTAATATTGACTGCTTAGGAATGCAAATTGCTTTTAATAAGTTATGTAACGGTCTTCATTTACAGCAATAACGTTCATTAGTGTCCTCGAAGAAGCAAGTCCTAATTATTTCAGTTTTACTTATACCACACAACTATTTCGGAAGATTGACATAAGATCAGTCATAAGTCTTTAAAATGCTTTCTAATGAATAACTTTCATTCGGAATTTTGCCATTGTTTGTGTATGGATACTGTTTATAATACACGACGCTTCTAGAGAATGAATCATCTCTATCGTTGGCAAGTGAAAACCTAAATAGTATGACATACAAACCAAATAACAAACAAACCCCACTATATAAAAACTTTTATCTGAAAATAATGTAAAAACTGTAACTAGAAGACTGAGATATAAAAAAAACAAAAATAAATAACCTAAAAATACTCTATGAATGGAGCAGAAAATTTAAAATTTAAAAATTCAGCCGCCATGAAATGGTTGATGGCCACATTTGTATTTTGATTGATCTTAGACAAGAACTTAATCTACCTATAAAATTGTCAGAATTGTAAAACAATAATTTTAGTTCTAGGTTATCATAGTGTTTTAATGAACGATATGTTGCTGTTACTGGCAAAATAAAAACTCCATTGTTTTTGTAAATTTGTAGTAAAAAAAGAACATTCTTTGTTTCTTGTATATTCCCTGCGAAGTACCAGTTTTAAACATATTTGACGTTAAATGGTCGTCATTTTAAACTTATTCGGAAAGACCATTTTTATTTGTTTACTTAGAAAATGTTACATAAAAATTATCAATATCTTTTCTATTTCCAAAATTAAAATTTTTAATAATTACAAAATCCACATAATAATAAAATTTGAATTGGCAAGTAAAATTACATGACAACTGTGCCTCCCTGTCTGTGTATTATAAATTACAATCTAAATCATATTACATTCCAATTCCGGACTCAAGTTGGCGGGAAAAATATAGAAATAAACACATAATTTAAAGTATACATATAAAAAAATAGTTTTAAAATTAGTATTTGTTGATTTAAAATATTTTCCATGAAAAATACGTAGCTCTACTGAATTTTGTACAGTGATGTTACTCTAAACCTCTAAAATCCACGAAGGCTAAATTTCATCTAGGCCTACTAAAAGCTAATTTCATGCGTTGAAACAATAATTTCTAGGTAGTCTGAATATGAAGATTTAGATGTAAAACAATATATTAAAATTGAATTTTATAAAACACTAATTATTAAATGGTTTAACGTTGAAGTGGGGACTCATCAGTAAAACCAAGCCCTATTGGTCAAAGGTTGCACGATTTATCCAGGGATGCTTTCCAGTTCTTCTACACCTTAAATAGTTGTGGTTGTGTTTGATGTAAAACTGATCTCCATTATGATTGTTAGTTCAGTAAACAAAATAGACTGAAAGATAAAGCTTAGAAATAATTCCAGAGCTTTGAAATTATGATTGGTTCTCATCGCTTATTCAAAATAAATATGTGTAATGGAGGTAGCAGAGAGATTATGCGAGTACACACAGTCTCCCCTAGTATACATAAAACAAACCTCGAGGGAAAAATATAACATGAAATGCAATACAATAGAACATAAATTTTAAATACAAGGAATACGGAGGATTAATTGCAAACATAAGACAACTTAAAATACAAATGAAATAACTTACAATAAGAACAGTAAACAAATTTTAGTCTTTTAGAAAACAAATTCTCAAATACTTCAATTAGCAAATAACAATAGACATACACAATTTTAACATTAAAACTAACAAACACAATATTTATTTTTCATTATACGCTCCTGGATTGGAACGATAACAAATATTTAAATAGGTATATATTACCTGTTACACTGTCTATCCAATCCTTGATTATTTGTTGTGACTACAGCTTGATTCTACATCAATGCAGTATTCTATTGTACTGTATCAACGTGTATTTTTGTATGTGATATAAGTGACCGGAAGATGGGACAATCCCGAAACTACAGTAGTCACAACAAATAATCAATGATTGGATAGACAGTGTAACAGGTAATATATACCTATTTCAATATTTGTGACAATATTTATACAAAGATACAACACCCAGTTAATTCACTCATCCATCCAACATTAATTAACAAATAACACTATGTGTGATTAAAATTGGAACATATATGTGTAGTACGGTATGTATTTAAATGAACTAGCCACTTCAATTCATCGATTTTAGAAAATCAGGAAACAAATTCCAAAATACACAGTGAAAGATTTTTTATTTCAAAATTATGGGGATTTTTTACCCATTTCTTGTGCTTTGATGACAAATTGAGCATGAAACTCGCTTTAGATAAAATAATACTGGATTGTTGTGACATTACTAAGTGGAAATGTTGGTAAAACTAAATTCTGTGTCAAGTTAAATACTTAAATTGCAAAATCACAGCCGTACAATAGTCGACGCTTGGATGGCTGGGTTGCCATGGTAACACTTTGTTGTATGATGACATGTATATTTCCAAACTGTCACCTCTACACTCTAAGCGGGATGTCGGTGTTTTGCTAATTGTTTTGTGTGTTTTATTTACTGTGGCGTAAGCATTGTGTTAGGTAAACATGTACGGCTTAATCATGAATCAAATTCTTGATTGCTGGGCGCCTGAGCTTTGTTCTGAATCGGGCTGTTACAGAATGTAACAAGTTAGCATGTTCCATATTACCTCTACTGAATGATTTTAGTAATGGATTTTTCATACTTTTATAATTGTGTTTTCTGATGTTGGCGGCCACAATTTGCATATATTACGCGACGTTTCGAGGGTATTTATCGACTCTCAATATAAGTGACACCATGAAAAATTAAGACATAAAAACGAAAAACAGACTTAAACGTCTAGGCCAATGTTGTTGATTAGAATATTATAACTTAGTACTAACAGCAGAACCATATACTATATACAACAGAATCACAGAACTATTGGGATACCCAGAAACACAAGTGATGACAAAGGACTGACTATGTCAAAGTAACGTGACTTGCCCACCCTCGTCAGGTATATACAGTAGTAACATCCTCTTACTTTGTAGACGCAACCTGAGGTGATTTATCCGAGGCATGATCTCATATTTTTAGATGATTTTTATTAATGGTAACAATAATGGTATTTTTTTCTAGACTATATGAGGTTAATTGCTCCCTGTCGAGATGGATCGGCATGGAGCAGTGGTAAGCGCGGTAGGCCAATGAACATACAACATAGTTGCACAGGTTCGAGCCTACCTTTATTTGTCTAACTGGCATAGAACTGTCAAGAACACTGAATCTGAATTTCGGTGTTTAAAAAAGTGGTAGTGACTCGTCATATTTGCTCTGAAAGTTGAAGCTTTTATAACGGATTCTTATTCCAACACATTTTATAAACTTTGGTGACAAGTTCCTAGAGTTGAGGACTTGCTCAGTAAATTGCATAGACCCAAAAAACCCTAAAAGTATACGAAGTTTCATGCAAACATTTAGCGAGCTGTAACAATTATTAATTATAGCCTGTTTAAGAGAATGCGATATTAAAACTATTTCCAGGATTGAGACCTTAAAATAAAATGATTTTAAACATCGCTTGGATAAATAACTTCAATAATTTACAACCTTCATAAAAATAGTGTTTGAAGATAATGATCTAGATGAATTATTTTAAAATCAGATGGATTTGAATGAGCAGAAACAATAATTTTAGGTTAGGCCTAGACTTAAAATTACTTTCTAGGCCTAACCTAAAATTATTGTATGTATGTTGCCGTTAAGGCAGGTAAAATAAATGAAATATACATTCAATAATTTTAGGTTAGGCCTAGACTGATGAACGAACATTTATGTTTCTTGAATGTATTTACATTTATTGCCATAGCAACCAATTTGGTAACGCTTTTTTCGTTACTCGTATTTTATATTTTTTATTGCCATAGCAACCAATTTGGTAACGCTTTTTTCGTTACTCGTATTTTATATTTTTTATTGCCATAGCAACCAATTAATAACACTTTTTTCGTTTCGCATTACATTTTCTTAGGTAGATTTGTTAACTCCTGCCGCAAACCGCGTTAAGGAACTTCGTTCCAAAAATCTTGAATCTTCACTCAGTATTCTATTTACTTCCAAACAAATATCCTGTTTAAAAAAGTAATAATAACAGAAGAAAATATATTTACGTACAAATACAATTATTACTATAAAACATATATCTCTGTCCGACTTAGTAGATTGAAGTGGGGTGGGGGGGGGGAGAGTGAAGGGAGTTAATTTGTAGTCTTGTACTATCTAATCATTTTTTCCTCTTTTTAGATTATTGTTTACATAATAATAAGAACTTAAATCTTAGCTAGCTGTAGGGTTTGTACATCGCCATTACAATTTAACAAATATTATGGGAAAACATTGTTTAGGAACGTTTCTCACATCCACTCATTAAACGTATATGATGAGTAAATAAATAAAATATTATAGTATTTTAAAACAAAAAAAGGTATTGCTGTTGAAACTGTCTTACGACAACCGAGAATGTGTTTACAATCCATTATGTTTTATTTGACAAAATTCTCTTACAAAATTTGCCTATCGGCACTGCTACAACAATAAGAAATTTTATGGTGGGTGAAAAGTATGAAGATTAGAAGCCACGATAGCCGTGGTTGTTAAGGCGTCAAAGCTTTATCAATCGTCATGGCAACCATCAATGGAAAAGTTCCGGGTTCAATTCCCATTGACTCCGAATAATTTTCTAAACGGTTTCTTAACAGATATCGTTGGCTGTGGTTCGGATTCCACGTAAAACTGTAGGTCCCGTCTTCATTAGCCTTAAGTGCAAAACAGCAGGACGTTAAACCAAAAAAAAAAAGTATGAAGATTAATTAATATTTAGAAAAAAGGCATGCCAGTAGGTTTTTTACGTTACCAAGTTGTTCCGCCATCTTGAATGTAAATTTATTTTTTCAAATAAAAAGAT
>JAGFPH010002820.1:0-19486 GCA_018207615.1 Philaenus spumarius
TTTAAACCTCAGAAAATATTAGACATAATTTCCTGGTGAAACTGTTGAATAAAAATATGGACGTTCCTCTTCAAATGCTAGAAACACTCGTGCCTTTTTGATTTATAGTTATTGAGCTAAAAGGTTTTGAAAAAAATACTTGCAAAAGCCTAGAAAGATCAAAACACATTTTCTTAACTTTTAAAGATTAAGAAAGCGTCTGTTCAGAGAATTCTTCTCTTGATTCTACATCATTGGACAAACATAACGACTGAATTTAAATTTGTTTCTAGAAAATCTCGATTTTTTAATATTATATATTATTTATTATATTATGTAGGGATTGGAATATTAATGTGCTGAATCAACAAGGAGGGGTGGGTAATTTAATGGCGTTGCTGGCTGTGAATTGTCGAAGTGGTTTATGAACTTACTCACAAGAGTAACTGGATCTTCCGCAACCGCAATTGATAATGTTCTTTCTTTAAAATATCTCTTCTGATCACATTCTGGTGGACGCTATTCAGTCTGGTTTCTGATCACTTGGCTCAGGGGATAAGTATTTCAGCCAGGGTGACTTCTTGTATTACCCCACTCAGGGCTGGATTTACCATTAGGCGTAAGCCTAGGGGCACACACAAATACTGTTAGTGTATCTCTAATGCTGTGGCTAGGTCGAGCCAGGGCGCAAGCGCAATATTAATGTTTACAGCAGTCATCCCCACCCTATCGGTAAAAAATCAGTCAGTACTTTGTTCAAATACAGACAGTGTTCGAATATCAGGCAATTTTTTATGGCATGTGTTTGTTAAAATAATTAACTATCATCGTATTTTTAAATTATAATGTATGTGTCAGCAATTAGCCATAAACCAAAGCCTAGAGGGGAGAGTTAAAAAAAATAATGTGTGCGGTCGTGGGACCCCCGTCAGGAACGAAGTTATCACGCCTTTTCTTCAATTCTTTTACCAGCCTTAACGGCAACATACATACAAAAATTTTAGGTTAGGCCTAGACTTAAAATGACTTTCTAGGCCTATTAAAGTTTCAGCGCTTGACGATAATATCTGAACTACGCCGGACAGAACCGATCATCTCTTAATTTAAATTGATGAACCTAAACACATGTTTCTTGAATGTATTTACATTCATTGCCATAACAACCAATTAGGTAACGCCTTTTTCGTTACTCGTATTTTATATTTGTCATTGCCATAGCAACCAATTAATAACACTTTTTTTCCGTTACGCATTACATTTTCTATTTGTTAACTCCTACCGCAACCCGGGTTAAGGAACTTCAAAAGATAAAAGAAATGAAAAAGATATAAAGAAGGTTCCTAAAATAACAAAAAATATTTGTAAATTTAGTCGGAAAAAAATCTTAGGTTTGGCCTAGACTAAAGAAACAACACATGTATTTACATTTATTACCATAACAACCAATTGAATAAAATAACAGATAAAACAGCTGTTGGCTCCAATATTTCCATTAACAGCTGATTTCAAACTTTGACGCAATTATTTTTGTATTTCTAAGTTTTAGGTTAGTTTTTTTAAAGTGCAGACCTGAGCCTTGCTGGTTCTTTTAACCTTTATTATAACTTCTGTTATAACATATACGAAATAATTTGATTTGAACATTTAACATTATTTACCATCTTAGCTTTGGGGTTATTATTAATCCTACACATTTATTATAAAGCAAACATAACACGATTATGTGTATAGAAGTTCCAACGGGGTTCCCCTAGTCTTGAATAATTTGAAAAATAATGGAGATATTAAAGAACCACAACAGATTTTTATTCTTTATGACATTCTGCGCACCTTTTCTCGTGCATAACACAAATACATTTTCCCTTGCAAAATCAAAACTTTCAAGATTACGTATCTATAATTTATTTCTCAAAAACTACTAGAGGTATTGCACATTTTGTAAACCCCCCGAATACCCTTTTTTTAATTAAACATTTATTTCATAACATTCTTACATACGCTAGACAAGTTATAAAGATGTGAAAAAAAAACTTTCATTATGGCGGAATTTTCTAACACTCTTAACTCCTTGTAGCTAATATTTTTGAAAAATATAGTATGCATTAACTTACTTACCATCCTGGGATGAAAAATATTCTTCTCTCGATTCTAAATAATACAACGTACACATTGAGTGAATGTAAATATTTTTTGTACATTTAAAAAACAATTCGTCTAAATTCGGAATAGTTAACAAACTCTATCTTCTTGAAAAAATGTACACCCAGATTGAAGAAAAATCTAAATTCTTATTTGAATCTTGTTTATCTGTCTATAAATAGCTGCACCTATCCTTGTAATGTTAACAGTCCACCACTACATGAATTCAATATACATTTATTATCACTTGTTTATTATATAAACTAAAGCCAGAAGATATTTTACAAAGTTGTTTTGTGTGACTGCCTGTGTGCTTTGAGACAAGGCATACTGCAGAACAGATACTTCTCATAGGTGAATGGAACTTTTCCCGTGATATCAAGAGCGCACGTGTAGCACCTGGTTAGCACCACGGACTTTCCTGCAAGAGCTAGTAAACGTCTTTCTGCTGCCAACGCGCACTGTAAAAGAAAAGATATTTGATTGTTTTTATTGCAAGAAACCGGTTTGATTGTAATGTATATCATTTCTTAAATAAATAAAATAAATATTTATTTTCATAAATATAAAAAAGGACAACTTAAAATCATATAACACAATTATACATACCGTAATTGGAAATAATATAAATAAAAATAGACTGTAATAAATAATCATAATTAATTAAATAATAAGCATAGGTAAATAAAAGTTAAAAAGAAATTAAAAGTAACAAACATTGAATCTGTAAGCATGGAAAGAACTACATTAGAATACCAAAAGTTGGACGTGACTTTTTGCTCATCAACAGACCAAAAACTAGAAATATTTGCACATAAAACAAAATTTCTTAGGTTCATTCGCGATGACGATAAAATTTAAATACGAGTGAAACATTGAAAGAGTTGCTTCATGACTTTAACCCTACAACTGGAAGCAGTCTCAGCGCTCGGCATAAGTTGCAGACTACTCAATTGACAACACAACTTGTATAGAATATTTCACCCACTAAATATTATCCAATCTCAATAAAACAAATTCCATTGGAAAGAAAATGTTTTAAACTTTAGTTTTTGTATTTACAAATTTCTTCTAAATCGTATATTTACGTATGTAACCATCGTTGTAAAATTGTAGTTGTCTAAATCAACCGATGCCGCGGGAGAAAGCACAAGCAAATAACTGAAACTCATCACTTTTTTAAGGCACAAAACCGTAAAACAGACTGGTTTCGAGAAGAACGTAAGTAAATCATTGGATTCGTCAAAATTTGAACTTTCCACCACGATCTTCCAATCATTCGTCAGTCTTATAATTTCTTAGATATGGTTTTTTTAATAAATACTTGCAATTGGACAGTTTTCAACCAATGAGAAGGCACATTTTGCAATCGATAAAGCTATTACAAATCGATATATGATTTTTATATCAATTTGAAGAGGAAACTGTAAATTTTCGTTTGTTAAAGGTAAACCTGATTTAGTATTCAGAGTCTGTTCGGATACTTCTGTGAAATACATACATTTCTTCACGCCCTATTCACATTAGCCGTTACCTTTTCCCATTGTCCACAGCATGGCAGTATCTGGAACTATATACTACAAGTTTGTGAGAGTTTTGTTTATTGTTCTAATTTAGTGAAAGTGAAATAAGTTTATGAAATTGAATTTTCAAATATACAGTTCAATTCTATGATTTATTCTTTATAATTTGTTATAATAAAATTTCATTAATGGGTAAAACATATATTCTTATTCAAAATAGGCCTAATTTTGTTAGCTTTACTAAGAACATAAAAACTGGTGTTTTAAAAAAAATTGAAATTGATACATATATTTATACACTTCTATTTAGAACTAAATTACAAAAATTTTGTATGTTTTAAAAAAAAATTACAAAAAATGTTTACTACTTTTTATTTAGGCCTAAAGTTGGAATTTTCCGTTACTGGAAATTTTGTGCTTCCTGAGCTAATAACTTTTCAAATTTAACATCAATCAATTCTTTAGTTGCATATATGAATTCTTTAGATCTTTTTCTAAAAAAAACTATTGATCACTTTTGGATTGGGATATAATTACTAAAATTGGCGAAATTTTGAAAAAATGCTTACAAAACGCAACAAATGGCCGGCCTTTCTGGGAACTTTGCTTGCCAGTTGTAGGGTTAAGAAAACTCATAATTCCCAGAAAAAGATAATAAAAAAACTGTACTAAAAATGACTGAATTTCAACAACTCTAGAAAAGTAATTTTCTGAGTGCCTTGATTTGGCTGCAGACAAAATCATCAATCTACAAGGAAGTAAAAACCACAGTTTAGAATTTTGGAGTTTTTCCACACAGAGTAGTTCCTTTACAATAACAATTGTAAAATTGAATGAGAAGTAGCAAATGAAAACCAGGTTATATAAATTACCTTTTCGCGATCGTTTAGTTCTAGGTAACGTTTCTTCTCAGCCTCTTCTGCTCTCCGCGGCGCATCTGCTATTTTCTTTTCCTTTTCTTTCTGCCTTTTCGCTTTCCTCAGTGCTCGTTTCTTATCCGCCTGCTCTTGCTCTATAGAATCGGTTAACGCACTTGGGATATGGGACTGTAACAAAACACACTTATGATGTTCTTAATGTTTTTTACAGTTTCGCGCAAAATGTTTTTTACAATCATCTCATAGTTTGTAACAGCAAGTTCACTTTCAATCTCATACCGGGCCTGCTAGCTCTTTTTTGTTTCATAATATCTTTACTAGGCTGGCGCCCAGGGACAGATTGTTAGGCATGATAGGCTCGTGCCTAGAGACCGCAAGCTCCAAAGGGCCCATTGATTTTTGCAAAATTCATTCAAATTTGTTCTGCACAATCTGCTTGTTTGTTTTAGTAGGTAGTGGTCATGTAGTAAGTACATAAAAACTGTTTTTTCTACAGCAAATTTTGGAAATTGATATATGTTTTTATACAGTTCTAGACAAAGCTAAATTACAAAACTCTTGTTTACTTTGAAAAAATTACAAAAACGATTTACTATTTTTGTAATGTAGGCATAAGTTTAATTTTCCCCTGTTAGTAAACATTTTGCGCTTCCTGAGCTAATAACATTTAAAGTTTTAAACCAAAAAAATTATTTGTTCATATTTGAATCCTTTGGACCTTTTGCTGCAAAAAAATATATTGAACACTTTTGGATTGGGATATAATTACTATATTTGGCGAATTTTAAAACAATCGCTTGCATAGGCCTAGTTTTAGTAGTGGTCGTACAGTAGGCATATTTAAAACAGTTTTTTCTAAAACTAATTTTTGAAATTGATACATGTTTTTATACAGTTATATTTAGAACTAAATTGTAAAAGTTGTGTTAATTTTGAAAAAAATGTTTTACTATTTGTAATGTAGGCATGAAGTTGGATTTCCCCGTTGCTAAACATTCTGCGCTTCCTGAGCTAATAACTTTTAAAGTTTTACTCTAAAAAATGTATTTGTTGTATATTTGAATTCCTTAGACCTTTTGCTACAAAAAAATCTATTGAACACTTTTCTACTGGGATACAAAAAAAACCACCATTACCATTATAACGATTACCAGTTATATGGTTAAAAGGTAATTTTTACAAATAATGTCATAGCTTAAATTTTTTACAGTTTTTATCGGCCCAGTTTTTTTTAGTCGATCTTAACTTAATATCCATCATGCAAGTTGTAGTGGTGGCCGCTGAGCTTGTAATCCGCCACTGCTGGCGCCCACTGGTGACTTTTGTCACATAACAATTTTGTCACCAGAATCGAGCACTGACATACAGAGTAAGTACATTTACTGGGCGTTGTCACAGTTACGCGACTTAATAGTTTCTCTGGTCCGCAACAGAATGTGACAAAACTGTCACTGCATAGAATGTTTTAACACGTTCTCTGCTAAGGACGCACATGTGAGCTTGGCACTAAACACTATGAGAAGCGGCCGATGCACAGTACATTGCGTGCTTCGCACGCCAATCCCCGTAATGGGAGTATTTTCAATACACAGTGCATTGCGTGCATCGCACGCCAATTTTAAGCCTATATGCTATGGACGCACATGTGCTTCCGCTTTAAAATAATACTGATTATTACGTAGAAAGGGTCAAAAATAAAAATAAAATAATTTCTTCTCATTTAGACTATAAATATAAAAAATAATAGGTCAGCTCCTAGCATAGGAAATACAAAATTTGCATAGCAGTAAACGTGATAATGGATTTGAGTACATTGGTGAGTTTATGTCACCAACCTCGCTACTCTAACGAACAAATGCCGGGTGTTTCACTCCCAAGAAACTAGCCTAATCAAAGAATACATTGTATGTAAATTTTGAAAAGCGTTTTAAAACATAGTAATTTTTAAAAAACCATTATACCTATACAAGGTGTCCCACGAAGCAACTTTCAGGGCTTTTTCAGAACTTTCCGCCATTTTGTTATTTTACTAAATCATTTATATCTGCAGAACCACTTAACCGATTGAACTGACATTTTGTCAGTTACTCATCAATATAAAGACCTTGCTTAAGAAAAAGAATCAACTCTTGCCAAAAACCTGATCCAAAATAGCAGTAATTTAAACATAAATGAGAATAATTCAAAAACCCTCAATTTTATAAAATAAGCCCAGAGTACATTTTTATAGCCAGTTTAATTTCCTATCAAACGGTACAGCAGTCAAAACTATCAAACAAAGGGTAACAGTAAAACAGGACCCAACTTAATTAACTGGTCATGCAAATTAATTATTGCCTACATTTTGTTCCTACGGATGTTGAACCCGTCAAACTAACGGACGTTGTTTTACTGTTACCCAACTTGTTAACCAACTTTAAAAATAGAAAAAAAAATCTCTATTATTTACAAAATCTTATTCTTGTTAGTTCGAAAACAACTTACTTTCGTATAATCATATTTGTCGGGGAATTCGCCCATGAATCTGCGGAAAGTGTTTCTCGTTTCCTTATCTGGAGCGAAGTCGTAGGCAGTGCAAGATTTGGCGTCTCTAGTAGTCGGGTCACCTCCGTGGCCTAAGAGTTCCCTGCAATCACAAACCACGCTAAATTAGTCGGAAACCATAACTCTGAAAAGGAGTTCATTAGTTCCACGTAACCTACTGAAAATTACAAAGATTATAGTTTAATGTTGACTATTTACAGAGAAAACATTTATTGAACCTTCCCCACATCCCACTAACACAAACTTCCAAATGTGTAATGACTACCTATGCTTTGATAAATCAAATTAAAAATCATAAAAAAAGAATTTTATTTGCTCCATTTTTTCAAAATTTTAGAATCATTAGATAGAGATAAATTACAAAACTAGTTAAAAGAATTCCAACATGTAAATTAAATCAAATTTTCACAGGTCAGCCTATCAATTTTTTGAGATTGTCTATCAATATCAGGTTGCCTATCAACTGAGAAAATTGTATCACTTTGTTAAAAATGTATAAGAAACTTTTAAAGTTGACTTTTTCAGTCTTTGTATAAAAATATTGCTGTTACAATAAATATACATGACATTTTGTAAAAACATTAGAGTCCCGCTCTTCTGAACTAATTGGGACCGAACACTGTTCGGTTTAGCGGGAATTCGGAATAGGCGAATTTCATGAATAATATCAACGTAATGACTTGTTAAGGCGTAAATTAAGTGCGGGGACATCTGCTAGTGTCTGTTCTATACAGCTTTGATCGTCTCGGAGGAAAGCGAGGAGGAGGTGAACGCTCAAACTGAACCCATTATCACAGTCATGCAGACGCGGCGAATGCTCTTGACTTGACCTTAGTGTAGGTTTACACCATATTTTTTTTACTTCCATTCCGTTTTCTTCTAAAAACGGAAGGGAAGGGATAAGTTGTTCGAACTGTCCGTTTTGTCATCCCACAGTCTGTCCGTTAGTACCGTAGTGCTTTGAAAAAAGATCGAGAAAAAAAAGTAAAATTCCTTCGAGATAACGAAAACGGAGGAGAAAACGGATGAACGCAACTGGCAGGTTTTCAACAGCATTACTAGTGCTTAGCTGTTGTATCTAATCCTTCCTTCTTTCTGAAGGACCCGGTATCCTTTTCACTGGGAGCTTGTTCCAGTAGCTTCCTTCCCGCAAAACACATGGAAAATGTGAAGGAAACAAAACTAGCTTTCATTCCAATTTGGTTTTAGGTGTTTTCATCAAAAGCTTAGGCTATGTATGTCTCTATTTAACTTATTCGTATACCGATAAATGTTCGTTTTTTCACAAAAGTTTTTTTAAATTTCTTCTGTTTTTATGTTAAAAAAAATCAGTATTTTTTCTGAACTCTATTTGGAATAGGCGGAGTTTCGGAATAGGGAAGTACTAAATTTTGTTTCTTGGATGGAATAAAAGCCATTAATTGTGCCATGTTGTGGTTGGTGTCACAATGTGATGTGCAATTTTGTAAGGTTAAAAACGAAAAAGTAAATTTGTACAAATTATAAAACTAATAACTATTTTAATTTTAGTAATGAATTTTTAACCCTTTCACTGCTATATTGGGCAACAGTTGCATCATCCGTGTGCTGAATTCTGAATACCCGCAGGAGTACATCACAGTATTTACCATCGGAAAAGATTAGTTGTCATAAAAAAGAAATGAAACTTATGGGTTGCTAAATATATTTATTTTATTATTCATTGAACATTATTAACGAATTTCCGTAGGAAAGATGAGCTATTGCAGTGACCCTTATGGTAAGACCTAAGGTCGGGACTAGTAAATGAGCACCGATCATGGTCCGCAGAACACGTTTTGGGGAGTCATTATAAATTTGATATAGCCTATATTTGTCCTTACCGATTTGGTCCAAACTTGCTGCACTGCTTGTCTACATTGCTAGGACGAGTTTGTTAGCCAAAAAATCCAACAATCGGAAGCACGTTTTTTGACCGGAAATAAAATGTTTTTGGGATTTTTCATACTAGAATGAAACTTTTTTAGGGGTTTAATACAAAAATAAATGTAGGATATTATTCTGCACATTTTGTTTTTACACAACCTTATAGTTTGCTCGGTTCTTTCAACATCGATCAAAACATAAATTACCCGAAAATTACACGGTATACTTGTAGTCGTGTTTTTTGGAAATTCACTCAACTCATGCCAGTGGCCCAACTGCGTGGTCGAATTATTTTTCCTTTGAAATATTTTTTGTTGGGTTTCCATGGGCCCAACACATGCGGCATCTTGAAAACGCTTATTACTACAATTTTCTGAGTTAAAAAACAACTGGTTCTTCTTTACCACCAATGCCTCTTATCACCGAGAGCCATCAAATCACTATCATCACCTTCACTTTCCAAAAGTACTCGCTAACTCATTCAAACACTGTAACATCACTTTCAGTAAGTCCAACCATAAGACGCCGCCATTGTGTAAACTACACTCTGCTCTCTATAGTATTACAATCACACTTGTGTTTAATGACGTAGGAAGATTCAAGTCCAGTTTTCTGTAGAGAGCAGCACTTATCAGTGCTTAATAATACAAGCTATGCATTTTAAAACGAGTGTAGTCCAAGAAACTGAAAAGTATGAACTTTTAAATATGGGCATAGCTTTATGATATGGCAGCTGAATAATGTAAATAAACAGGCATTGCAGTGGAAGAGTTAATAATTATTAATTTAAAAAATGTGTTTTATTTTATTTTTATTATTTTTAACCTTACATATCACACACACAGATAAACTTTGTTTTAATATTATTTTAGATTAAATGAGTAACACTATTTAAATTTCTCAAAGGCAACTTTTTTTAATTTTTGAATCTATACTATCTTTTTCTTTATTTTTGTTTTATCTTTTCTTTTCAGGAATATGTAATGTATCTCCGTTATGGAGAATTATGTATTGATACTAAATAAATAAATACTAATAATAGATTATAAAGAGGTAAAATTTGTTTGTTTCTTTGTATGTAGGGGGTAATCTCTGGAACTACTGAACCGATTGAAAATATAGTTTTACTAATAAAAAGCTTTACTATCCCTGAATAACATAGACTATAAATCATTTCGGTAAAAACATTTTTTATTT
Source organism: Philaenus spumarius (assembly GCA_018207615.1). Classification (NCBI taxonomy): domain Eukaryota; kingdom Metazoa; phylum Arthropoda; class Insecta; order Hemiptera; family Aphrophoridae; genus Philaenus; species Philaenus spumarius. The sequence continues at coordinate 10,166 of JAGFPH010002820.1, forward strand.
AAATATTTGTAAATTTAGTCGGAAAAAATTCTTAGGTTACGCCTAGACTGATGAACCAACACATATTTCTTGAATGTATTTACATTCATTACCATAGCAACCAATTGAATAAAATAACAGATAAAACAGCTGTTTGCTCTAATATTTCCTTTAACACCTGATTTCAAACTTTGAAACAATTATATGTATTTCTAACTTTTTAGGTTGGGTTCTTATTAAAGTGTAGACCTGAGCCTTGCTGGTTCTTTTAACCTTTATTATAACTGCCGTTACAAAGTAATTTGAGGCGTTTCCCCTAGTTACTGATATGTTTGCTCCCTAAGAAAATTTGTATGGAATATCTTTACAAATTTCTTTTACAATAAATAATAGCATTTTTAATTGAAGAATATATTCCTCCCCAAATTGCAAGACTATAATCTAACCATGAACTAACGACCGCATAATGAATAGTTCTTATTACTTCTACATAACACATATTTATAGATATATTACGTCCAAAATTTGTATGTATTTTATTGGTTTAATCGCTCGGCTACTTACCACACAGTGTCTTTAAAGCTATGCGACGCTGCACTCTGCAACAACGTCAGACCTTCCGAGTTGACTTGATTCAGAGCTTCGATAATATCTTCATTCCTCAACGCAGGACTATCTTCACTAAGAGCCATCTTCAGTAGTTCCGTATCACCCAGTTCACAAGCGGAGTACACTTTCTTACGGAAACTGGCAACTTCCGGCAGGAACTCTGGAAACAATAAACTTTCAAGAAATCCGTCTATTGTAAGTAAAACTAAGCTGATATCAGTTTTAAATGGTGCTTTACTGATGCCGACATCTGATACAGGAAATATCAATACTTAATCAAATTAGTGACATTGAGAATTGTCCCCATATCATTGATACTTTTACAATTAATGATTTTACATTTACTTGAAATTTTTTTTAAATCTAAAAATGTTTGGAAATTGGCAAAACAAAAACTTAGTTACTTTTATGTAATTTTTAATATTTAGCTAGATCTAGATGTACCAAAAACTAATTTATTTTAATTCCCGCCAGAAAAGAAACTAAAACTAATATTCTGGAAAGGCATTACAGTAGTGAACCGAGAGGAATGTTTAAGCAATGGCTACACAAATCCGCTCACATCGGCTCCGCCTGCAAAAAGTGGGGATGAATGCTCTACATAGTTTTAAATGGAAGTGACTCTACGTATCCGCTGTAAGATCTCCAACTTCCCAAAGTATAAAATAATATAGAATAGGACCATAAGTCAATTTTAGAAAGAGAGCTTAATAATTAGAAGCATTTTAACGTAAAGGAAATAAATATAAAAGGGCAGACAATTTTAAAGTACATTTCAGTAGAATAAAAATAAAAGGCAGACAATTATTAAAATCAATTATATTAAATTTAAATGTAGGGTTTGAAAAAATGGACAGTCTATGTACTAACGCCAAGACGCGGAAATTATACGAGTTTCAAGACGCAGTTAGAAAAGCAACGTCCAAAAGTCTAGACGAGATAAGCGAACACCTGCAAGCCAATTCCTGGAGAAACAGTCTACGTGCGATTTCACACGCAAGATCCACAGGGATTGCTTTGGTAAGCAACCAACGTATCTGACGAAATTTAACATCTGTGTGTCATCAGACGTTTTCTGATTGGTGGAGAGGAAAGAGGCGACGGCCGAATGTAGCGTGGGAGAAAGACGCTAAGGACACTGATCAACGAGAAACCAAGCAGTGAACGTCGCTAGAAGTGTTGCGCGTTATGCGTTGTGCATTAACAGTTTAATCATGTAACATTTATTATTTATAATCTACAAGTACAAAGTAGTATCTCATCGTCAAATGGTGTATAGTGCGATCGCTTAAATTAATGTGACAGTAAATTGGACACGACAATGAACTAGGCTACGAAAGTTTTTGCGTGTGCGAGTGGGGTTTTCTTTTTTAAAATTAATAAGTTTGTGGTCTGCTTTTTGTAAGTACAGTGCACTTAAAATTCTTTTTTTATAAATCACCAGCTCTCTTTAAATTTATAATCTATAATTTGTATGTATTTGAATTTATTTTCTATGTCGTATATTTTATGATATTAATAAATGTCAAAGGTAATTTCTAAATCGTCTGCTTTGTTTGGCCTAATCTAATCCTCTTCACCATATATCAATCAGGTCATTGAATTCACTACCCGAGATAGAATAAAACTAAAAGTAGAGTCTTGCAATCCAACTGCATCAAATCAAATCAAGTTTATATATTTATTTTATTTATTTTTTGTAAGCTGAGCATCTTACAAATTGGCGCAGCCAACCTAGGGGCTCATCATATAAGAGACTAATCTTACACCGCTCCACTCCGATCCGCTAAGAACAGTATCGGAAGGATCCTTGAGAGGGCATTAATGCCATCTAAATTCTGAGAAGATCGAAGCGGATGGTCTATGTGTAGCCCGCAGCGGAAGGACTTTTGAGCACTTTGGGCCAAGTCTGTGTGGTCCTTGAACACTCCCCATAAGTAATTTGGTCTTGCTATCCCGTTCATTTTCTGTGTTGTGATTTTAGTTTTGTGTATTTTATAATGAATATGAAAGCATTCATCCTGTCCGCGGACATCTGACGATGACATCATAGCAATGTCGAAACCGGTAATATAAAAACAAACAAACAAGGATTGTGACGGATCAGATAAGGTAATAAACAAATTTTAATATTATTATACAATCCTGGAGGCTAGAAGTCCAAACATGTTTAAATTAGAAGCATGTCAAGCTAAGCTAGCCTATAAATACAGAAGTTTAAAGATAAGAATACGTATCACATGTCGAAACATTAAATTCAACAAGACTTGCTTAAGAGAAAACAATATCTTACCTAAGTACATACAAGTTAGAATAAACAATAATTCTTTATCTGCTAAGAAAAGTAAACAAGTGGCAGAGTTATCTTGGTTAAAGAATGAAATCAAATTACTATATGGAAAGAAAATCTATCGCAATAATTTGCTGTATAGAGCACACATTGAATTGCTTAATAGTCTACATCCAGCTCAGGTACAAAGTACAATGTTGTCAATATACAACCATGTAAACAAACTTATCTACTCAAAGGAGTTAGTACACGGGAAAAAATTAAAAGCACTTATTAATAGTTCTCAGATAAAAGCCAACAATGACATCTCTGCCCCCCCTCATGTCTCTTACCCACGTATCTTAAACTACACTAAGGTCGATTTCTCGAAAGACAAACTTTCTTTACTAAACAAGGGTCTACACTACAATTTCACAAATAATTCTAATAAAGATATCATAAAGGAAGCTACTAACGCAGAGGCAGCAATAAAAACAATACCTGACTATGACATGCAAAATACAGTTAGGGTCATAGTTAATAACAAATTGAAAAAAATAATCAATCACACTTCACAGTCAAAACCTAATTCACATTATAGGCATGTAAAAGCAGTAACCTCTAAATTGAAGTCAAAGCTTCAAAACAATAACTTAATGCTGACAAAAGCCGACAAAGGCAAATCGGTGGTAATTTTACACCAAAAAGATTATGTCCAGAAAGTTAACTAATTTTTTTAAAACAATTCTATAAATAAAATTAATAAAGATACTACCAAGAAATTCCATGAAGCCATAAATAAAGCAGTTTCTAATAGCATTAATCTATTCAGCAAGACCCAAATAGAAACTTAAAACCAATTAAATGTAGTGCCCCAAAATTGAGGGGCCTCGTAAAAACACATAAAACGGATATACCAATTAGACCCCTTGTAAATTTTAAACCAGCACCGGCATACAAATTAGCCAAAGCATTAGACAATATTATAAAAAGTAAGATATGTCTTCACAATAACCACAGCCTAAGCAATAGCTTTGGAACTTGTCAACCATATAAAGGATATTAACATAAAACATAGTCACACTTTGGCGTCATTCGATATCGTAAACCTGTATACGAACATACCAATGAACGAAACCATAGAAATTATGGAAGTTAATCTGTTAAAATACTCTGACCTCAATAGTGACGCTATAAAGGAGTTAACAAATTTAGTGAAATTAACATGCAACCAGAATTACTTTGAATTTAACGGAATGTTCTATTCACAGGAAAATGGACTAGCAAAGGGATCTCCACTTTCAGGCATTCTATCTGAAATTTACTTAAATTATTTTGAAAGTAAACACAATATATTTTCCACGAACAACAAGTACGTCAATAATATCGTATACTACTATAGATAATTATGTAAATAATACTATATGTATGTTTAACGGTAATAGTGGACAATTGGAGAACTTTAGAAATTACCTAAATGGAATCCACCCAAATATTCAGTTCACACTGGAAATCAAAAACATAAAGAATTAAACCTTCTTTATTTACGTATATCTAAACATAACAATAGCCATAGTTTTGACATATACAGGAAACCAACCACTACAGATACAACCATTGCAGCGTACCACAGTTTTATAAACCGTTTACTGAACATTCCACTATATAAAATAACCTGTTCCAACTGTCCTAAATTTTATATTGGCCAAACAGGACGACATTCGCAAGAAGGATCAAAGAACATATTCCTAAACGCAAAATTGCCGAACAAAAGTCAAACTTCGCTAAACATTTAATAGATGAGGACCACTCTTATGATAACATCCACAGTAATTTAAATATTTTACATAAATGTAAAAAAGGCAACCTCCTTAACACACGCGAGCAGTTAGAAATATATAAGGCCACAAAATTACAACAAGACCTTCTTTTAAATGTTAAATACACCATAGTTCAAATGCCATATTCAACACAATCTATGCAAACATCAGTGGATCATGTTGACTCATTGAACACAAACATTATGAGTGGAGACCACCTTCTTTAGCAGTGTGCACTTGACTTCCACAGTGAACCATGCATGGTGATCACCTTTTCTGTGTCAATGTTAAAAACTTGTATAGTGTTTTTGTTTAAGTGTTTTTATAGTGTGTGTTACGTGTATTTATTTATTATGACTGTGTTTGAATTTCTGACGAGGAAATGTCATTCAAGCTACACCACGTGGTCTGAACTCGGATCCAAGAGGCATTTCCTGGCCAGTGTCTAGCTGTCAGTACACGCTACAACAGTTCTTTTCGTGCCTGAATTATCATGGATTTTTATGGTTTTTATAGTTATTAAATGTTTAGTACAAAACAAATGTTATGCAAAACTTGTACAAACCAACCGGGTATTCATCCTGGTATTTGTTTCGAGAAATACCACACTTTGGCAGAGTACAAATGAGGTAGCCTCATTTAACTGATGTATAATCAAGTGTTTTATTTTATTTATATTTTATACTTTATAATTAAAAAAATATACATCTTATTTCAAATATAATATACAACATTTATTTATCTAACCCCTACTTTAATATGTAAAATTACAGGTTAAAAATGTATACCACACTTTGTCAAATGTGCTGCTAGGAACAATACCCATGGCTGCCAGCTGTTCAAGATGGCAGCATACCTGATGCGCAACACACCAGTGGGCTCTATAAGTGGCCTAGCGTATCAGTGTGTACAACAGGGTAAGTATGGTGTCATATCTAGCGTGTAATGGGCAGTGGGCACTATGAGTGGCCTACAGACCCCAAAGGGTTAACATTATTTACCATTTTAGCTTTGGGGTTATTATTAATCCTACCCTTTATTATAAAGAAAACATAACATGATTATGTGTATAGAAAGTTCCAATGGGATTGGCGTGCAGAGCACGCAGTAGTTTCCCCTAGTTAGACATAAGATTGTTAATGAGACGACGAAATATACTATGGAAGGCGGCTAATTTGTGACAAAAAGGATGTTGTGATATTCATTGGAAATGTTGAAAGTTAAAAGTTTAATTTGTAAGATTCTAGCCTTGTACTAAAAATGATCAGGTAGAATTTATGTTAAATTCGCCTCTTCATTCATTGTTCATCCTGGATGATCACTGTCAATGATTCATCATTCAAAGTGGATCCACACAGTTCATCCGTGTTGATCATCCAAAGTTACCCGTGTAAATCTACTTTTATTTGCGGCTAGGTTGATCGTGGTTCAATTCCTAAAAACTGGGCTGTTGAAAAGGCGATGGTTAAGAGGAAGCTACTATATTTTTTTACTATTTTAATTTTGAATGTGCAAAATTTAGGGCAACTGCATGCAAATAAATTCAAATACGTTTAAATTATAAAAAAAGTCTAAACAGAACTCTTGTAATAAAGAACAGGCAAGTTAGAGAACTGTAAATTTGTACATAACTACCATTTATCTGTGGAACTAAACATAGGCCAATAATTTACCTTTAACAGCTGACGTTTCTCTTTTCTTTTTCTTCTTCTTGCCTTTCCTGGGCACAGAATCTGCAAACTCTTGCAAGCACTCAACCAAATCCATATCTTGATTATTGTGCACCATTTCACAATTAACAATCAAATTGTCATCACCTGAACAAAGATTTTATATTATAAACAATATTTATAAAATTTCAAGCAAAATAAGCAATTTAAAAATAAAAAATAATGATCACATTTTTTTTAAATAACAGTTATTTCATTGGCTTATGTATATTTTTGTATAACTAACTACAGTAGAGTCCCGCTAATCCGAACCAAGCTATTCCGAAAATCCGCCCATTCAGAACAGAGTTCAGAAAAAATACCGATTTTTTAAACATAAAAACAGAAGAAATTAAAAAGACATGAGTGAAAAACTTACAGTTATTGTTGTACAAATAAGTTAGAGACATACATAGGGCCTAAGCTTGATGAAAACGTCTCATCAAATTGAAATGAAAGCTGGTTTTGTTTCCTTCATGTTTCCCATCCGTTTTGCGGAAGGAAGTTACCGCAACAAGTATACGGTGAAAAGGAAACCATGTCCTTCAAAAAGAAGGAAGGATTAGATACAACAGCTAGGCACTATTAGTGTTGTTGCCACCTGCCAGTTGCGTTCATCCGTTTTTCTCGATCGTTTTTCAAGACGATGCGGTAATAACGAACAGACTGCGGGATGACAAAACGGACAGTTTGAACAACCTATCCCTTCCCTTCCATTTTTAGAAGAAAACAGAATCGTAACGCAACTGAAGGAAAAAACGGATGGTGTAAACCTACACTAAGCGAGGTCAAGAGAATTTGCCGTGTCTACGTGTGATATGAGTTCAGTTTGAGTGTTCACCTCCTCCTCGCTTTCCTCCGAGCTGATCAACGCTGCATAGAACTGACACTAGCAGATGTCCCCGCACTTAATTTATGCCTTAACTAGTCATTGCGTTGATATTATTCATGAAATCCGCCTATTCCGAATTTCCACTAAACCAAACAGTGTTCGGTCTCAATTAGTTTGAAATATCGGGACTCTACTTTATGAGCAAGTCCTTTGGCCAGCAGAATAATTATACATTTTAAGGAGTTACATCTTTTTTCAGGCCACCTCAGCCCTTATCCTTAGTCTAGCTAATTGAAAGATTAAACTGATTCAACTACAGAAATAATTTTTAAACGTTTCAAAAATAAAAACATTTGTTGTTGAAGCTAATATCTTTTCACATAATAAATCTAAGCGAAAAGGTTAGTACCATACCTATAAAATATCTACTCAACAACAGAACTTTTTTTAATAATTTAATTTTTTTAAATGTATCTAAAATTATTTTATTACCGTTGATACATTTTAAGACATGGGTTTGATTGGTAATTAAAAAAAAAACATTATTATTGTATACATTATAAGCAATCTTAGACTCACCCAACTCACTTTCAGAAGATCTACACGAAGCCAGCGCCTTCACTATATCCGGCAGCGATCTGTTCGGAGACTCCCTTGATTTAGCACGATCTATACCTTTCTTGGGTGAATCAAGCTTGGTGTTTTCCGAAATATCTTTACACAATTCAGGTTTCAATTTCTTTGGAGTTGTGAATGTGTTGAGAAATACTTCGTTGGATTCTGGAAAAAGACAAAATTTCAATTTTTAGTTTCGCTTTGTCGTGCAAAATGGTTAATCATTAAACATGTTTTCCAAAATATCTTTACACAATTCAGGTTTAATTTTCTTTGGAGTTGTGAATGTGTTAAGAAATACTTCGTTGGATTCTGGAAAAAAACTAAATTTCAATTTTTAGCGCCTTGTCATGCAAAATGGTTAATCATTAAACAAATGTTTAAAGAAAATTTTCATTTGGTCGATATAAAATAAAAATTATCAATCACCGAGACCTTGAAGTGAAGCACCTCCCCCTACAATATTTATGGCCCAGCCAGATTGTGTCACATGCGGACCTAACTCAGGGACCGGCTCACCCGCATAAACTGAAGTTTGTACAAAAGCAAGAGCAAAATGCGATTTCATTTTATTCGCTGTTTTATTTTGCAAAACAATCTATAGCTAGAACATTTGTTTTCTATTAATGCCAAAGGACAAAAACCTTAGTTGTTTAGTGTAATTATTCTTATTTATTAAAATTATAAAATATACAACGATGTAAAACAATTTGTGGTTTGATTGTTACTTTATTGTTCACTAGGGGCTCCGCACGCCAACCCCATCGGAAATTTCTATACACATAATCTTGTTATGTTTTCTTTATAATAATGATGTGGGATTAATAATAATCTCAAAGTTAAATGGTAAATAATGTTAAATGTCCAAATCAAATTATTCCGTATATTTTATAAAAGCAGTTATAATAAAGGTTAAAAGAACCAGCAATGCTCAGGTCTACATTTAAACAAAAACCTAACCTAAAAAGTTAGATATACGAATAATTGTTTAAAATTTTGAAATCAGCTGTTAATGGAAATATTAGAGCAAACAGCTGATTACTATACAAAAACTGAACATATTTAATTATCATTTATTATTGCGCTCTCAATGCCATAAAATATTTATTATAGTGTGTGTTATTTTTACGTTCAACAGATGGCATTGTTTACGAAAAAATAACCTAAAAGTTGTAATACATGTGAGTTTCAGGGTTTTCAAACATTAAAATTGTAGTATAACGTAAAAAGGGTCGTAAGGTAAAGTTTGGACATTTAGCCTAATTTAAAAGATTTAGTTATTTCATAATATTGATGAACATAGAAGTTCAAAGGGAAATGCAGACATTAATAAATAATTTAAAAAATAAATCTTACAAAATAATAACTTCAAATTTGAATTCAATATTGTTTAAACTATTCAATGGTAATTCATGATGTGTCAAAATACGAAAAACATTTAAACGGTATTGGAGAGTTTGAAGCTATGGTCCACTAAGTTTTTAGACA
>JAGFPH010002820.1:19496-68578 GCA_018207615.1 Philaenus spumarius
AATTTGTTTATGTGTGGTTTTTGATAAAATAAAAATGGTGAGCTAAAGTATTAAAGCCAACTACTATGACTTCTTAATTTGAGTTTTTATCCTTTCCAGAAGTACTTTATGGTAACGAACCTTGTTTTAATTATAAATTCAGTTTTAGTTTTTCCTTGTAAGTAATACAAAATGGCGACAGTCTTTGGTGAATAGGAGATATCTGGAGGGAACGCGCGCATGTGCCAAACATGGCGGTTGATCCTTCAGACGAATCCATTTGTAACCAAGGAACTGTAGTCACAGTTAAAAGAAGTATATGTGTAACAGAGATTTAGTGATCACCTGTGTTAGTCACAGATGTGATCAAAACATAACCTAACTTCAATTTTAGGGTTATGTTTGTTTGTTTTCATTGGGATTAAGGTGTTGTAATATTTTAAAATGATAATTTAATTAAATAAATAAGTAAATGGATTGAAGATAGGAAATAATAAATAATTGTTACACAGTAAAGGTATTTTTTTTATTTAAAAATAACTTAGAAATATTTTTGTCAAAATTAAACTTTTATTTTTCATTTTTTTTATTTTCTATTAATAAATTGTTTGTAAACGGCTTGCACAGTGGCAGCACGTTACAAAGTGAGAAATAAAATAATTGTTTCATAGTTTGAAATCAGCTGTTAATGGAAATATTAGCGCAAACAGATGATTACTGTACCAACAATAAACATATTTAATTATTATTTAGTAGGGTGCTCCCAATGCCGTAAAATTGTAATATAGTTTGTGTTATTTTTATGTCCAACAGATGGCGCTGTTTTTTCAAAAAGTGTGTAAAAACACTTTTGTATTCGTATGCAACTTTGGGTCAAAATTTAAAAGCATTCGGTGGAGAATTTTCGGAGATTTAAGATTTTGAACAAACAAACATTAACATTTTTATTTATACAGATGATATTTAAGACTTATTTAAAGTGATTACTATTTTTTTGATGGGATTATAAAAAAGTGACCGGTGGAATGTTAGTGATAAGCCTCTGAAGAACGACAACCTCCTCCACCATCTCAGGTATTCACTTCTGTATTTCCAGTAATTTATATTACACTTTTAATAAACATTCTTTCAGTTTGTTTCTTACAATAAATAAACTTACAATCTTTGGATTTATTCTTATACTACTTATTCATTTGAAATACGATTTCATACAAGAACAGTAAAATAATTCTTATGCCTTCATTTAAGTTATAAATAAATTTGTTTTTTTGTTATTTATTTATTTCAGATGAAAGGAACCGGTAAGTTCTATTTATTTTAGATATAGCCATTTATAAGATGTGATTTTATAATGATTCGGTTATAATTCTAAATCCTAAAGTTTTAAATAATCTGTCTTTCTAAAATCGAATTTTGAGGTTATTGGATCTAGGCTTTTATACATTTTACATGTTACTGTTCTTTTAACCACAAATCCTTTACTTAATTGAATTATAACATCCTAGTTTATAAAAATGTTACAACGTTTCTGTTGGGTTTTTAACCAAATAAACAAATATACACAGTCTGGTGTAAGCGTTTATATTTAACGTACAGATAAATTCCTTGTATCTATCCAAACTAACAATAATTATATGTAATAAATTCACATAGACAGAACCAATTGCACTTGACATGATGTGTGCCACGAACTTGTTCCATATCGAACTGTCTTTTTCATTATATGCTGCACCGGATATCAGTGCTGTCTAGAGCATATACATTTCTAAGTTATAACAGTTTCAATAAGTTTTCACCTCAATCTTATCCCTTGGATTATGGACTGTCGCTCTCAGTGGCCAACTCGCATTTTATGGTACATTTATAGTATTTTAGGTTTTGTTCAATTTTAAAGGAACCAGACGGGCTATAAGGGCGTGTAAAAAAACAAAATCTGCAGAATAATCTCCTACATTTATTTTTTAGTTAAACCCCAAAAAAGTTTCATTCCAGTACAAAAAATCTCAAATAATTGTTACTTCTGGTCAAAAAACATGCTTCCGATTGTTGGATTTTTTTGGCTACCGAACTCGTCTGAGCGACTTAGAAAACCAAAATGTATAGGCTACCAAATCGTCATATACATAAAATGTTCAATGAAACCCCAAAACGAGTTCTGGAAACTACGATCAGTGCTCATTTACTTCTACCGAACTTAGGTCTCACCATAAGAGTCACTGCAATTAGCTCATCTTTGCTATGGAAATTCTCTAATGAAAGGGTAACAATTTGTTCTAACATATTAGCAATAATGTACGGCACTCTGACGAATACCACATTTATCTAAATAGATTTATAAACAAACAACTTGGTTCCACTCAATCAGACATCATTATTCAGAAACTCTCCGAGGTGAACTTGTAACCTTCTCGTACGACATAGGGAACAAGTTTTCATACCTTTCGTTACAGACTTAAAATGTTTCTGCGAGCACGAAACAGGTCGCGGCTGTAAGCCGTACAGCGAGAGGATCACTTCGATTGATTCACACCGCCTTCAGAAACCGTTTGCCTCCTCTGATCTAACACATCATGATGCCTATGTATAGGGTATTCTACAAAAAATAATCTTTACAAAACACCTTCGGCAACCATTGACGAGCTGTGTAAAAAGATTGTGGTAGTCGTAAGGGAAATGGTTTAACCACTTTTCAGAGACACATTTGGACGCTACGAATACTGCTAAGAGTGAAATGGGAATCACACAAAACTTATACTATCTCAAAAATACTTTGAATTGCAGTTTTTTTTATCTGCACTATATAATTTATCTATCTTTGTTTGTATCATAACAATAACAATCTACACTCACCGTACACAGTAACAGAAGCGAGCAGCGAGTGCACTCGTTGGACTTCGCTAAACGTCGCTCGTCTGGTTGGGAAAGGAACTGTTCTAAGCCTGAGATCGTGTTTGTTTAACGCTGGAGAGCGACCTCCAAACAGTACGCTACGATTGAACGGTCCGACGGCTCTGTAGAATATCAACTGGCAGGCTGCCACTTCTGCACCCCAAGCACTGAGGATGTCTTGTATGTGCTAAAAGTTCCCAACATTATTACAAATTGAATGGTGCTCTATTTTCTAATTTAATACATACAAATTAAAAGTTATGACCATTGCTAATTTATGTTTTGGAATATAAGTTTGCCATTGTTGAGGCTGCAGTTAAACAGTTTTCTTTTAAATCTATATATATAAAAGCGAGATACCACTCACTCACTCATCACGATTTCTCAAAAACTACCGAACGGATTGAAATAAAATTTGGTATGTAGCTTCCTCTAGGGCCATAGGTGCTCACTAAGAAAGGGTTTGAAAAAATTCGAAATTTTAGAGGGAGGGGGGGTTGGGGGATGAAATTATTAAATCACGATTTCTTCAAAACTACCGAACGGATTGGAATAAAATTTGGTATGTAGCTTCCTCTAGGGCCATAAGTGTTCACTAAAAAAGGGTTTTAAAAAATTGGAAAGTTTGGGGGGTTTGGGGGGTAAAAATTACTAAATCACGATTTCTCCAAAATTACCGAACAGATTAGAATGAAACTTAGTATGTAGCTTCCTCTAGGGCCATAGGCGCTCGCTAAGAAAGGGTTTAAAAAAATTCGAAATTTTAGGGGGGTTTGGGCGGGATCAAAGTTATTAAATCACGATTTCTTCAAAACTACTGGACAGATTAGAATGAAATTTGGTATGTAGCTTCCTCTTCTAGGGCTATAGGTGCTCACTAAGGGTATGAAAAATTTTGAAATTTTAGGAGGGGTTTGGGGTGATCAAGGTTACTAAAATCATAATTTCAGATCTTTTATTATTATGACAATAGTGCTTTTTTATTATTTAAGAACTATATATATATAAGCCAAATACCACTCACTGACTGAACACTTAAAAAGAATACAATTACGTTAAAAAGACTGAAAATACGAACCACCACAGGCAACGCCGTACGGGTCAGCTAGTATATATATATATATAAAAGAGAACCCGGCATTCATATTGCATAGGGGCCTATAAATTCTCTCGGCGGCACTGCTCAAAACCTTCTTATACTATAAGCTATCTTTGACGCTTATCATAATTTCCGACAATTAATTTCAATGCTGCCACTGTGACTGTTTTATTAATTACTAGCTGCTGTACCCGTGCTCTGCACGCCAACCCCGTTGGAACCGTCTATACACATAATCATGTTATCTTATAAATTATAAATTATAAATTTGGTTAATTTGGTTGCTATGGTAATGAATATAAACAAACGACATGTTGCTAAACTTTTTATACAAACAGCTGATATTTTTATAGATAAAATTGAAGGTTAAAGAAGTTTTCAAAGCCAGTTTGGCGGTACCCTGATGGAATTTCTAAATAAAAATATGCTCATTTTTTAATCTGGGAACCTAAAAATATCCATGAAAAATTTCAGCTCAATAAATCCAGTAGTTTTTACGTGATTGAGTAACATACATACACACACACATACACACACACACACAGACAGACACCATTAGATTTTTATATAATAGTATAGATATCAGTGCTGCCTGCACACAGGTAAAATGAAGCTCCTTGTCGTGTATTAGTACAATTTATGTTTAGGCCTAAACTGTAAACAAACGTACAGTGTGGCAATACAACAAAATATGGTAATTGAAAAAAAAAGAAAACTTTTATAATAGAAACTTGTTTGTGATATTTGTAACATCACATTTTAAATCAAAAGGTTTGGTGTGTAAGAAACGTAATAACATTTAACTTCAAGATTTGCCACCAACCTGAGTCAAAGCCTCTTCATTGTACCTCCTCAGACTAGCACCTGCGCTCTTCGAATGAGAACCTTTATTGTCCTTAGAGCTCTGAGAACCACCTTGTTTTGCTCTCACTGTATAGCTATGGAAGGTTTTATGTAATATAGGCTCCATTCCTGAAACCGATACAACATGTCTTGTTTACACAGAGAGTACAAAGTTTAAGCAGTGTATACATCAGACGATACAATCAACAAAAAACTAGTCAAAATTTTTAATAGGTACACCGATTTGTATGTGGATACTTTTCTCCTGTCCATACAGCCGACAACATTTTTTAAAAGCAACAGCTATTACGTAATACTATCAAATAATATTACAATCAACTCCCGATTAAACAGGATCGGTTTATACGGGTTGCGGCTCAACCGGGCCGAGAGACGAGAGAGGTGGTGGGGCGAGAAGTGAAAAAATAAATGCGGGTGACAGGAGGGCGGGCGGCCTTGTAGCAAACGAATAACGACTAACACGAAACTGATGCTACTGCAATCACGAGTAGCAGTTACTAAGTAGCAGTTATGTTATTGACATAACATCTCTAGCCAAAAGTGACACACGGCACAGCTCTGAGTTACGTCGAAGGCTTTCTTTTTAGACGGTCAAGGTGATGCATTATTTATGTGACAAGCTCGTGTTACGAAAAATAAGATCCACAATTTTGAAAAAGGAAGCAAACGCGAATGAACAAAAAACTCTGACGGACTATTTTAATCGTGTTTGAACATTGTAAATAATATACTGCTGTACTGCTATTTCAATCTAAATAATGCAGTGTTTGTAGTTTTTTATATGTTTTAGGAGTGATTAATGGTACAGTATATCCATTATGTTTATAATTCTTGCATAATACCTTGTATTTGTGCCCTATACTATAACGAATTGCTTTAACCGGGATTTCACATTATCCATGAGTGTCTTGCCGGTAATTATCCCGGATAATCGGGAGTTGACTGTATAGGCATTTACCATACTACAACAACAGAGAATCTAATTTACATACACATATACTACACAAATTTGTAGAAAATTTTATTTTTGCTATTTAATTTATTTATCTTTATTAACTCTTACATAATAGCAGTTAAGTTCTTGTATTTTCTAAAAGACTTTTTATTTCTTCATAGATTATAATGGTGTAAAATACATCCATGTTTTTTAATATCAATCTATGGTTTCTAGTTCCACTTTTAGCCACCCGGGACCAGTAAATAGTCTGCTGCGAATAACATGACAAAAATTCAGATGACACGTCAATATATAGCCTAATTTGTCCAGTTAATCTGAATTTGTTTACATGACTTCAACAACGAAAGCGAGTGTAAGAGGGAGCTGATTTGGATGCTAGTGGACACTGTGGAATCCAAGACATCAAGGAAAAAGGCAAGTTGTGTTATATATATTAAGTCAATTGGAATCGAATAATACAAAATACATAAGCATAGAATAATTTAACAGCTGTTAATTTCAAATTGAACAAAAAACAGGAAGGGGAATATTTACTGACAAGCTAATAAGAATAATTTAGATTTAGAGTGAATAACTATACACCTAGAATTTAAAAACATTCAAAATGGATTGGTCTGGCAGAGTTTATAAAAAGACTAGTAAGCCCCCGTGAAAAATCACAGGCAGATTAATTAGGTACACATCAGAAATAAAATAAAACATAATAAAAAATTAAAAAAATACTATTTAATAACAGATTTTATCTAGGCTGACTTTAACTTTGCTGACGGGGATTTTTAACTCGGTAAATGTGTATAACTATAAGGATTATAAAACTGTAGGTCTATTTATTTTAAATAAATTTTGTACTAAGTGACACAGGCACAATCAAACAAGGTGTACCCCAAGGGTCGGTGTTGGGCGCAATATTATTCATCATTTATATAAATGATTTATGTAATGGGAGGCTACATGGAAATGTAACTTCTTTTGCGGACGACACCGCTCTTTGTTACTCACATTCAAATTGGAATAATATACAATCAAACATCGAAAATGATTTAGAAGCAATACAGTGGTGGTTTTCCACCAATCATATGCTATTAAATGCAGAGAAAACTAAATACATAAATTTTAGTTTCAGGAAGGATGTTCACTTTGATAAGCAAATTTATTATAGATGTTCTGAGTGTCTTGGAACCCAAACCATATGTTTGACAAATAAGTGTGCTATCGTGAACAGAACCGCAAATATAAAGTATCTAGGAGTTCATGTTGATAGCGAGGTTAATTGGAAAATCCACACAATTAGTTTGAAAAATAAAATTAACGATGTTATACGGTACTTTTATTTCCTTAGAAATTTATGTAACGAAAGAATCTTGCGTATGTTGTATTTTTCCTTGATACAAAGCAGAATTGAATATGGAATAATTTTTTGGGCAGTACTTATGACACCTACTTAAACACAATATATTATCAACAGAAACATGTAATCAGATTAATTTTGGGGAAAAGTAAATTTGTTCATTCGCGTCCTCTTTTTCTAGATTTAAAAATTTTGCCAATTAAATATATTTTTGTGAACAAAGTTTTAAAAATATTTTATTGCAAAAGTGGTAACATACCTCAAAATTCAATAGAGTATATTCAAAAATTAAGAACAAGGATTCAATTCCAAGTAACAAAACCTAATAACACTTTTTATACTAAAACCATAAATTTTATGGCGCCTAGAATATTCAATAGATTACCTAATGAAATCAAGCAATTACATGGCATTAGCTTATTTTTGAAGAAGCTAAAAAATGGCGGTTTACATTGGAGAACCTTGATTCTTTAATTGACATTCCAAAGTAGTACAGATGTGTTTTTTTTTTAATTTAATTTTGTTTAATTTATTTTCTTTTGTTTTGTATTTTCTTATCAAGCCTTGTCCTTTCATGAGTTACAAATTGTTATTTCATTATGTTTAGTTTATTTTCTTTTTTAATTATAGATATATTGTTGTTTGGAATAGTGTTTACATTGGAAGCACCAAATTTTAGTTAACAATTAATTGTTTGAATTCAATAAATTATAATATGATTTAAAAGTTTATTAAAGTAGCCGAAAAAAGTTCAAAATTAGTAGTAATTTACTTTCACTATCTGAACGCTTCTGAAAAAACAATAATATTAAGAAATAGGAACCTTCAAATGGGCAAAATGCCTTGGAGGCCCTACATTTTCTCCTTCTGATTGTATAAAACATATAGTTTAAAATGCTAAGTAGTTTGCAGTTTATAGTTCTAACAATCTTGTATACACCAACATTATTTTGTTCTTTTGTTTTGTTTGACTGATCAATGTAAGTAAGTAAGACTATATTTCTTTTGTTTTTTCTCCTATTTTTGTATGTATAATTCTCCTTGTTTGTACGTATAACTCTTATAATATACTAGCTGACCCGCCAATGCTTTGCTATTGCTTAATTTGAAACTTTGAAAGCCTGTAATTCGTATCCCTGAGGGCCGATGTAAATTATAATGGGATTCTGCTCATTGCTTGATTTACCTAACCTAAAATTATATTCATTTTTTGATCCAAATCAGTTGTTGATCAAAATCAGCTGTTGATCAAAATCAGCTGTTTTAAGTTTTTCATACGAACAGCTGTTTTTTGTGCCCCTGATAAAATCAAAAGAAATATTTCTTCTTCTTCCTTAATATTGACCTTCCATAAGATTAACATTGAAACTTTGAGGGCCACTGGGGCGTAGCCCTTATGTCCTAGGACTTCGGTAAATGGCCTAAAACCTTCCCAGGGTTAACCTGTGTTACTATGCAAAATTTCAAAGCAATCGGATGGACGGTTTGGTAACGCATAACGGACAAACAAACGGACATACATTGAATTTTATATATATAGATATATTTAGTTTTTATGTATTTAGTGTTACGTTGACATCAGTCTTGGTAAGTTTATTACAGTGTTTGAACTTGGACACTTGTTTAGTTATTTTTTTGTATTTTGGTGACTTTTGTGTAATTATGTATAAAAAAAAGAATGATTGTTGTTAATGTGTACCAGATTGAGGAAATAAATACATTTATTATTATTATTATTTATTAAAATTTGTTATTTATTTTCTTTATTATATATCCAAATAAAGATAAAAACATTATCTTTTAATTGCTTTATAACTTCATATTGATAGATCAAATGATTTAGAAGTTATTAATATTATAATGAAGAAATTAGTAATGGAATATGTTTATATGTTATACGAAGATGTACGTATGTTTCCGAAGATAAACGAATGGGTATCTCTTTAAACTTGTATAAATTACTATTTTGATAATAAAAGGTTGTATTTATATTCATTGTATAATCTCAAAGCAAATCTTTTAACGTATTATAGGCTACATTAGTTCTTTAACTCATACTTTTAAAAAATCAACTTCGCAAGACTTATATTGTTTGCAGTTGTAAACACAACCCCAAAGTATAAACCAAGCTAGGTTTTGTTTAAGTATTACAGATGATGGGTGAGATTATATATTGTTACTCGCACGCTCTCGTACACTCGCTTATATAGGAGTCGATAACGTAAAGTCTAGACACACAGTCGTACACGTGACTTAGTGAGCAGGCAGCAGGCTGGTGAAGTAAAAATGTTCCAAGCAACTGCACCAGGTCAGTAATGAATCAGACAGCCAATGAGAAGGAGCCTTGAAGTCGTCTTGGAGAAAGAAAGTGTGCAAAAGTGTTGATAAATCATAAAAGTGGACAATCACTTACTGTGACGTTAAATGTTATAAAATATTTTAAGTGTTTTTTAAGTACATTTTAGTTATGGAATATGCCAGATCACTGAATTTAATATACATTACACCTTCCAACGGTTACAACAGCTCAATCACCGACAAATTAATCAGGAAACACAGGAACAATGGAAACCATTTTACCTTCACATTGCCCAACAAAGAAAAGAAAAAGTTTGTGTCCACAGTTTATGGCAACTTCCTCAACCAAATAATGGAAAATGATTTGGCCAAAAATAACGGGTAATTACGTATTATAAGCAGGCCACTATTTTTAGACATTTTTTATTACATACTATTTTTAGTAGTAACCTAGCAACTAAACATACTGTGACTAAATACTATAGGTTAGAACTTTAGGCTATTTTTTTAATGATTCTTGCATTTCTGTTGTTTACTAAAACAATACCTAACCTAGCAACGTTTAAAAAATAGTGGCCTCTGTATAACACGTAAGTACCAAATAACATCACCGTGGCTTACAAAACTAATAATAAATTGCTTAAAAAATTAACACACACTGTTAGTGGTAAATTAGTTACTGGTGTCTACAAATTAGTTAATGATTGCCCGAATATTATATCGGACAGACGGACCGTGGTTTGAAAACGATTTAAAAAACACTTGCCTAAACCACACTTGAAATCTGTAAAATCAAACTTTGCTTCACACTCCATTGACACCAACTTAAAGGTCCTGAAATTGTGCGACAAAAATCGGTTTTATGAACAAAACTGGTTGAGGAGTTTGAAATATACCGGGCTGTTAAATCAGAGCCCTCAAATGTCTTAAATGACAAGCTATTATTTAGCTCAAAAATAATCTTTGACTCGGCAATTAAGTTCGTTGATAGCGATCAGACCAACAGGTTGTGGGCGTAGGTAAACATGATACGTCATTGAGAAGAGGAAGGGGTCGCATACCGATATACTAATCATAGTTCTAGAACCACATGCCGGTGCCAGGTGAAATACGGTGACGAATGTTCTTGTTTGTTACATGTTGCAATAACATTTAATGTTCAGACGACCTCACAAGAGTGATACCTGAGGATAGATGCTTGAGTCATCCGAAACCCTTGGTAGTATAAATACCACTAAGTGGATCATTAGATGGAGAAATAGAAGGTATTTATAAACTTAATATAGTATATTTTAATCTGTTGGCTAAATATGTTCTACAACGATGTTTTAATTAGCATTTTTATTTAAACGTTTTAATTGTTCTGATGATGACTGAAAGACAGGCGAAACCGCCATCAACTATCGACTGTTCACATGATAGCTCAGGCAATAGTAGTGTATAAATATATCACATTATATTAGTAGCAATTGGTATGGCTAGACCAACAACAATAAATCTGTGATCTGAAACTGGTTCGAAGTGTCACAGAGGTAAGTGAAAAGAGAGGGAGGATTGTAGGCGATCAAAGATCTTCCTGGAAGGACTTGGTGAGAGAAAGAGCAGATGGCTTAAGGGCTAGATAGAAAGAATGTGAGCACCAACTCGGCATAGTGCACTAATTAGGCCTTTAGCATAAGGAAAGATAGAGTCACCCAACTGTGATTGATGCAGAACGGAGGATATATCACGGCTTTCTGCTAAGGATAAGACGCTAGGAGATGATATTCTGTAGGAGGGAAAGTTCAAGGTTATGGACCTTATGTAATATAATTAATTAAACTTCAACAACAAAAGGACATAAGTAAAAATATGATAGAACAGCTGTCACATTCAAAATTAATTAGGAGTGAATCATTTTCTATATTAGATTTAGGATATGTAAGTGGTAGAATGAGACTAATAATGTATTAAAAGTAATATAAAACAGTTAATAAACTACAAAATACATGATCGGATGTGTGTAGTGGCATGTGCTAAGTAAATAAACCAATGAGATTCGAGATACTGTCGAGAACCACCTAGTAAACAACGAATCACAGTGTTGAATCCATAAGTAACCAATAACAATGTTTTTAATCGAAGTTTTGGCAAAGACATGTGAGGTTTCTTAGTGAGTTAGTTTGTTTCCTTCAGTGGCGAACCTTTGAGGAACTTTATTAAGAGGCCCAAAAAAAAAATTAATGATTCCATGTTTCGCAAGTAAAAACATTATAAATCGACCATGTAAATATAGGATTTTTAAGTATATACTTTGAACTACAGCCTACTGGGGGCCCTACCACAAAATAACAAAATTGCTAGTACATGAATAACTAATTAGTACAGGTTTAATTAAAAGTATTGAGTGACGATGTTGACATGGCGGGGGTAGCGAGGGATGGGCTAAGAGCAGACGAACAGCACAGACAGTTTTACCCAGTCAGTCAAGAAGATGGGAATGTTTTATGGGAAGTAGATGTGGAAATTCGCTGGGTTTATTCATTTTGTTTTACAGGCTCTCTAACTATTAACTGATTTGTGATGCGATATTTTGACACACTGTGGTCTTTGGAAGACCTACTACAAAATTATTTGTAAGGGCAAAATCAAGACACCTTTTTTTAATTATTTTGATACAACGTATTAAAAAAATGTCTGAGTAAGTGACTATCCATTCACAACTCTGCAGCTTCAATTATACTCAGAGGAAATGTAACAGGTGCTTACCGTTAAAAACAGCAGCAGCAAAATGGCCGCCACCCAACATAATGACAGTCCACTTTTGTGCGGATGGTAAAGTTTTTGCAAGAGTCAGTAACTGTTCTTCCCCAGGAAGTTCTGACTGCAAACACAAGTAAAATGTTAATTATAATCCTTTTTGCCTACATCTATACTAATATTATAAAGACGTAAAATTTGTTTGTTTGTATGTATGTAGGGGGTAATCTCTGTAACTACTGAACCAAATAAAAAAATAGTTTTATTAATAAAAAGTTACACTATCCCTGAGTAACACAGGCTGTAATTCATTTTGATAAAAATATTATTTTATTACAATATTTGTAATTTTAGTCAGAAATTTTTTTTAGAATAGGCCTAGACTGATGAACCAACACATATTTCTTGAACGTATTTACATTAATTGCCTTAGCAATTAATTGAATAAAATAACTGATAAAACAGCTGTTTGCTCTAATATTTCCATTAACAGCTGATTTCAAACTTTGAAGCAATTTTTTGTATTTATAACTTTTAGGTTAGGTTTTTATTAAAGTCTAGACCTGAGCCTTGCTGGTTCTTTTAATCTTAATTATAAGTGATGTTATAAAATATACAAAATAATTTGATTTGACCATATAACATTATTTACCATCGCTAAGATGGTTTATACCAAAGCTAATTTGGGGTTATTATTAATCCTACATCTTTATTATAAAGAAAACATAACATGATTATGTGTTTAGAAGCTTCCAACGGTGATTCCCCTAGTATATTAATCAACAGATACATTACCATACATTCTCCTGATTCTTAACTTCCAATTTTTTAAGGCAAAATTGGACCTGATAGGGGGTGATTTAAACCATGTGTACTTTTTTGGTAAATGTTCCTTAGACCTTTTTATAAAGGGGGCGGCTTGTTTGGCCTATATAAAAACTCAGGTAATCGTTGCATGTAAGTTGGTAAATCCTGTTTCTTTTTTTCGACAGTCTGGTTCATTGTTATTTTGTCTATTCAGTAGGCGTTCCCAGTTTGTTACTAGTTTTGAATGTGGTTGCAACGTTGATTTTTGTCATTTTGTTGTCCAAGGTATTGTTGAGTACTGATCCAAATTCTACAGAAACCTACTCCTGGTTTTGTTTATTAAAGAATTCGTCGATCAGGGTACTGCTATAACCGTTTACCAAAACAATGTGTTTTTTGATTTTATTTTATGGTCGTAGCTATTTTTTTTTTTTTAAGGGAATAGATAAAAGGCGATCGACCAAGACATTGTATGCTGTTGTTGTTTGGTTGTCATTATATCTTAAAACAGGTTAACTTCCATTTTTTGGACAAGGTTAGGTCTAGAAAATTTAATTTAATATTAATTTCGGTTTCCAAAGTCAACTTAAGGTTAGCATGTTCAAGTAATTTTTCAATGTCAGCTTCCTGTCACTCCCACCATATAATAGGATTGTATCGTCCATGTATCTGAAGTAGAATATTATTATGTCTCTAAATTTATTATAATCAGTGTGTAGGTATTTGTTTTCAAAGTTGTTGAAGAATTTCAGAAAAAAATACCCGATAGTGAACCCACGGCAAGACCTTTTTACAAATTATTTTATGTAACCGGAAGATTGGGTAACTCGAAACCTCGATCATCATGACATTAGAAAAGGTTAACTATGTAAACTTATTTCATAAACTTACTGTTCACAGTCCTTTTGTAACATCGTTTTGCCTATTTGCCGGGCATTATCAAACCTAATTAAAAAAATGTTATCTTGCACTGGTTAACCCTCCCCGTGCCAGACTGCCCTAAGTGACGTTCTCTCAGGCGCAAGATGCAGCCATTTCGAACATATGCGAGAATTTGCATAAATTTGCATATTCCGTTATTTAATACACTTAAAATCATCCAATCGTAATAAAACCGGCACCGTTGGAAAGGAAATCAATTAAACTTTAATTTTTGTATTTAAAACTTTTTCGTAAAACGTATATTTACATACGTAATCATTGTTTTAAAATATGCAGATCGGGTTACAGCTTTTTCTGCGCGCGAATTTGCATACAATTGTACTGTTATTTCCCACTTCTTACACGTCCAAGACTATCTACAGAAGTATTTCTATCGAGATTATAAATATACCATTGGATTCGTCAAGATTTTATCTTTCTAATAGTGCGTTCCAATCAGATGTCACTATTTTACACGATTTATGACGAAGATGTCTGTAAACCCTTGCGATTGGACAGTTTTCAACCAATGATACAGCAAATTTGTCAACCGAGATAACGCCTACCCAATATCATTTGTTTTGACAGATTTCTTTTGACCATTTTATAGAGAATAGTTTGATCTTTCTAACGGTGGTAAGTAAACCAGAAATAACCAGTTTTTTGTTTGTCTAGACAGCAGTGAAAAGTACATAATTAGGACATTCTGGTGAGACAGTCTAGCGCTTGGGTTCCCATGATATTTATATGACGCTTCCTGCGACCGGGGAAGTTTCATAATCATTGATGTAATTTTGTTATTCAAATAAAGATAACTGAAACACTTTTGTGAACTAAGGAAAGACAAGTATACTGTTCTTTTCTTTGGTTTATCCTCCACACTTTGTTATAATAATATTTCATGTCTGGGCAGAGCATATATTAGCAAATTACGTTTCAAACTAGGCCTAGTTTTGTTAGCAGTTCTGTATTTGGAACATAAAAACTGGTGTTTTCAAAATAAGAAATTTGAAATTGATAAATGTTTTTATACAGTTCTATTTAGAACTAAATTACAAAACTTTTTTACGCTTATGAAAAAATTACAAAAAATGTTTACTACTTGTTAAGTAGGCCTAAAGTTGAACTTTTTCCTTTCGTTACTGAACATTGTTTGTTTCTTGAGCTAATAAGTTTTACAATTTCAAATCAATAAATTTTTTAATTGCATATATGAATTCTTTGAACCTTTCTCTACAAAAAAGGTACAGTACACTTTTGAATTGGGATAGAATTACTATTTTTTGCGAATTTTTTAAAATATGCTTTCAAAACACTAAAAACCGACTCGCCAGTTTGAGCTATAACCAGGGCAGGTCTAGGGTTAATGCGCGTTGATTGGTGATGGAATGAAACATGTACACAACACTATGAGTTTTAAAAATATACAACACATCCACAATACATATTCACAACACAACATATAACTGGAATGAGTGAGTATCGATCTAGAAGCGTACGTGGACACACATGTGTACAAAATATTCAGTTATATGTTGCTCATAAAGAATATAGTGGTAAATATTTCAAGTAAACAGTACAAGTTCACCTTCCAGTGTTTAAATTTCCCGAGTCCATTTAAGTGAACTTACTCAACAATTCCTTTAATCAGCAGCCTCACTCAATAGTAAAATTCAAGTTTAAAATTTTACCAAAACAAACTAGGCTCACTTGAATATAAAAAATTATTATTATCAATAACATTTTATTTAGAAATCTCAAATTTGAGATTCATCCCATTAGGTAACTTAAAAATAAGCCTAAAATATTTAAAAAAAAAAAGAACATTGGTGAGATTATTTAGTACTTTTTATACTTTTAAAATTCCATGGTAGATGAAAAAACTGCTTTAACAGCTGTGTTACAGCAAGTTAGAACAAAGACGAAACTCCTCAGTGTTTAGATCATTGGGAACCAATGGTATGAAATAATTTCCCCCTGACTTTTTTACAAGTTCCCTGCCTTTCTTTAACTATGTTTTATTTATCAGACTTTCACTGACCATAGGCACCCCGTCTGACTTTCTGGTTAGTCAATAGTCCATTCAAATTAGTCAAAGAATCGCTGATTTATGGAATTTTTTCCTACAACTATGAGACCTGTAAAAAGTTAAGTGTTTGGGTTCTCTGAACATGATTTTCACCCCACAGTTCTGAAAAAAGAGCAGAAATATATATTCATTTTAGCATTTTTTCACCTATTTTCACCCAAAATGGATAGTTTTTCCTTAAAATAGAAAAAAGGCGAAAATGCTTAAATTATTATATATATTTCTCAAAAACCACCCTTTTTAGAACTAAGGTGGTGAAAATCTTGTTTAGAGAACCGAAATATTTTACATCCCTCATAGCTGTAATGTCTTTAAATTTTAATAATTTGAAGGAACTACAAAATAGTTTAGTAGGCTAGTCTCCAAAATTTAAAAACCCTTATAAGTTAACATTGTCTTATACTTAAATTTGTTTTAGCATTTCTTACCTTTTTATTATGAAGCAGACATTGGTAAATAGCCAAAACCTTTCCCTCTCCATTTTGAAATAGAACCCTCGCTCTTCTCGCCAACAAATGACAGATTTTCTCACTCGATGTTACGCACTGGTCCTCATCTGTCTCCGTTATGTTCTGGTCGCTGTCACTCTCTGATTCAGACCCCGAGATACTCGACACATCGTCTGCAGTCAACAGGTATAACAAATAATTTCACTACAGATACTAGTAAAATAAACACGTAGACATAGCTACCTCATTGTTGGCTCGAATAACAAAAAATGGAAACTATTTTACCAATTTAAACACACACTCGTACAAAAGCACTGTTTTATTTTTTTTTTTCAGCAGGAAAAACTTGGCTTTAACTTCTTGATCAGTAAATTCAGTGTCACTCCTGTTAGGCCAGTACAATTAACCAAAAACAGAAGATTCTGAGCAAATCATTTTAAGGGTCTTCTATACCTTGCGTAAAACAGCAAAAATATGCAATTCGTACTAACATGTTTCGGACGTCGTTTTTCAACCTAAACAGTTGTGAAACATCTTAAATTGTTCATAAAGGCTTTGTGCTTTTGTCTTATATCTCATAATTGAAAGAAATCGACGGCAACTCAATTTAATCAACAGTTTAAGTGAGTAAAAATCTATTATTTTTAACACATTTTTTGGGAGTTTTAAGCAATAATTTCCATATTTTAAGCTAACACGTAAAAAAATATAAAGCCTTCTTTATTTATAACTTAAAGTTTCCCAGATTATTAATTTATAAATAGAATCCGAAACACAATATTACGAATGCACGTTTCAACGATTTTGCGGCTTCAGTCAGACCTTTTGTATTGAAACATACGGCACACTCGGGAGTTTCCTTCAAGGTAAAGAAGAGCCTTAATATTTTTACTTAGTCCCAAATACATATAATTTGAGGTTGCACCATCCCAGGAGGTGAGACATCACAGCTATGTTTTACTTGAAACAGGCATCCTTGGCAGACTGTACTTATATAGAGGGTGTCCCTAAAAACCTTAGCGGGCTATACAAGTGGGATTTTATTAATTGAAATAAATAAAAATGTTCAGTATTCTTTAAAATTCGGCATAGTTTAATGCAAACCGCCATTTGTTTTCCTTTTTTTTAGAAAAACTCCCTGCGACTCCAGAAATGGATGAGATATCGAGTTCAAATTTGAAATAAGCATTTTTTATGTTACGATTTACAAGTGTACCAAACGGAAAGAATTTATTTGTACAATTTTCAAAATGGTGGCTGTTACAAATTTAATGTGGTGTATCTTCAAAAACCGTTAACTATACGAAAAATGGACGTGGGAAAAAATATTTTTCTTTTTTAACGACAGACAAAATGCTTGATTTGTTGTTTTGATAGGTCAAACGATAACAGAGTTATTGACAAAAAACTAAAAACTTAATTTCTTAGTAATTGACTATAACAGGGGTTTCAACCAGGGGGGCATGTCCAGCCCTATCATTAATGTTGTGAAAACTACTGGTATTACATGCCAACCTTAAATAGATCTTAACCTGAAATAAATTTGTATTTAGTTCTTTGATGTCATATGTTCTGATAATAATATGTTCAAAATAAAGTTATGTGTAATAATATTAAATGTTGTGTGAAATTATCTATATTTTCATTTAGTAACCAGCTTCAGTTTCAAATTCCGATTGTACTACTTCTATTAACCACATATGGTGGTGGTATGGGGGGAGGCGTAACCTCACATCAGTGTTCAAAGGGGGAGGCACAGAGCCTTAAAAGGTTCAGGACTCTGGTCTACAACAACCAAAATTAACCTAAAACCGAATTTTTTTAATGTTAACAATTTTAATAAGTAAGATAAAATCCATTGCTGTGTAATGCATTAAAAATTCAAATGCGGCTCTTAACCATTTCAAAATGGCGACTGATAATACGCTTCAATAATGTTAAAAAACACATTTGAAAATTATAAAAATAATACCTAAACCAGTAAAACATGCACTTTTTAAAGTTATAAATAAAACATTCTCAATCATTACACTCCCTTATTTGATTATTCTCAGAACCAACCTGCAACTTGGGTAAACTTCTCTTCAGTAACGGGTTTCCTTTTCGCCAGATGCTGTTTCAAGTTGTAACGATGCCAGTCCAACTTGTAATGTTGCCTCTGTTGTGATTGGTTGACGAAATCGATTTCACAGAACGAACAGCACAGACGGTCGGAGATCATTAAATTTTCTAATGCCAAAGTAAGTTCATCGCCTGAAAAAATCAAGATATAAACTTGATAAACTCTTCAGATTATACGCTTTCAGTACTTTCTAAATAGTATATTGTGCTCATAGGTCAATGATTTTCAGTTTCCAAAAAACAGAGAGAACCTGTACATGCTTGCACGCCAATCTCGTCCAACTTCATGCAAATATTTTATAATTTCTTTTTAATAAAGGTGTAAGGATAAGCTAAAGTGGTAAGTAATATTAAATGTCTAAATCAAATTACAGTGGGCTTAGCGCCTTTAAACGTGGCTGGACCCAATATTTAAATGCAATTCACAGCTTTTGAACGCAAAAGCACCAAAGTTCAAACTAACATAAAATGGAAAATAATATATTTTAGTATGTGCTAGTTATGTGTTTATGTGCAATAACTTCCAAGAGAGTAACACAAACTAAACTGATTGGACTATGGAACCGAAACATAATAATTTTGAGATGTTAAAAGATCAACAAGGATAATTACGTATACTATAATACTGACATATTTTTATTTAACACGTTTAAGGGCTAGATTGATTTTAATCAACTGTTGTATCTATGCAATTGTAACATACAAATTTGACTGAAATCTGTTGAATTTGCAATTTAAAACCCTAATCTGATCTATTTATGGTTTCGAATAAATTTTATTAACTATGGTAAACCCCTGCATGCTCCGCACGCCAACCCCGTTGGAACCTTCTATACACATAATCATGTTATGTTTTTTTTATAATAAAGGTGTAGGTATAATAATAACCCCACAGCTAAGATTGTAAATAATGTTAAATGTTCAAATGAAATTATTTTGTATATTTTATAGCAGCAGTTATAATAAAGGTTAAAAGAACCAGCAAGGCTCAGGTCTACACTTTAGTAAAAACCTAACCTATAAGTTAGAAATACAAATATTTGCTTCAAAGTATAAAATCAGCTGTTAATGGAAATATTAGAGCAAACAGCTGTTTTATCTGTTATTTTATTCAATTGGTTGCTATGGTAAATACATGTAAATATTTTTTGAAGCTAAAAAAATGGCTGTTTACATTGGAGAACCTTGATTCTTTAATTGACATTCCAAAGTAGTACAGATGTGTTTTTTTATTTATTTTTTGTTATTTAACTTTTTTATATGTTTTTCTTTTGTTGTGTATTTTTCCTATCAAGAAAAATAGGATAGGAAAAATTGTTGTGTAACTTGTCCTTTCATGA
This sequence comes from Philaenus spumarius, assembly GCA_018207615.1. Classification (NCBI taxonomy): domain Eukaryota; kingdom Metazoa; phylum Arthropoda; class Insecta; order Hemiptera; family Aphrophoridae; genus Philaenus; species Philaenus spumarius. The sequence continues at coordinate 39,398 of JAGFPH010002820.1, forward strand.
GTTACCAATTGTTATTATTTATTATGTTTAGTTTATTTTCTTTTTTAATTTTGGATATATTGTTCTTTGGAATAGTGTTTACATTGGAAGCACCAAATTTTAGTTAACAATTAATTGTTTGAATTCAATAAATTATAATATGATTTAAAAGTTTATTAAAGTGGCCGAAAAAAAATTCAAATTTAGTAGTAATTTACTTTCACTATCTGGACGCTTCTTAAAAAACAACAATATTAAGAAATAGGAACCTTCAAATGGGCAAAATGCCTTGAAGGCCCTAAATTTTCTCATTCTGATTATATAAAACATATAGTTTAAAATGCTAAGTAGTGTGTAGTTTATAGTTCTGATAATCTTGTATACACCAACATTCTTTTGTTCTTTTGTTTTGTTTGACTGATCAATGTAAGTAAGACTACAGTATATTTCTTTTGTTTTTTATCCTATTTTTGTATGTATAATTCTCCTATTTTTGTATGTATAAATCTTATAATATATTTATTTAGTTTTTATGTATTTAGTGTTACGTTGACATAAGTCTTGGCAAGTTTATTACAGTGTTTGAACTTGGACACGTGTTTAGTTATTTTTGTATTTTGGTGACTTTTGTTTAATTATGTATAAAAAAGAATTATTGTTATTAATTTTTAGCAGATTGAGGAAATAAATACATTTATTATTATTATTATTATGTATTGGTTCATCAGTCTAGGCCTAACCTAAGATTTTTTCGACTAAATTTACAAATATTGAAAAAATGTTTTTATCTAAATGAATTATAGCCTATGTTACTCAGGGATAGTGGAGCTTTTTATTAGTAAAATTATTTTTTCAATCGGTTCAGTAGTTCCAGAGATTACCCCCTACAAACAAACAAACAAATTTGACCTCTTTATATAATATTTGTATAGACTATGTTTTGTAGCCTTAAAATTGTTGTAAAGATTTTGTTTAGTGTTTGTATAAAAATATGTTTACTCAAAGTAAGGCTTTCTTGTTTAAACTATAAGTGCATGTAGAAATCGAGATAGTAATTAACTTAATATATGGGGGTTTTCAAAATGAATATCGAAGTTTTAAGGCTTTGTAATATTTATTACGTTTAACTTACAATTATAAATAATACATCAAACGAAAGAGCGATTCGAACAGTTTTGTTGGTACTCATGTGCATAAACTGTTTAATCTGTCTTCCGTTAGAAAACACCAGTAGCAAAGAGGGCGACTAGAACAGACAGCTTTTTGTGTTTTCCAGTTTGCCAGGACCGAATCTGTAGTTAGAGTGAAACAAGCTTACCTTAATAAGTTCCAATATAATCCTCCAAGTGATAATAACATCCGTAGATAGTATCATCAGTTTTAAGACACATGCAGTTTTTGCAATGGGAAGAGTACGGGACAACCATGAGTGACTGAAGCACATGTTGATCGACTAAGAGAGTCATTCATGAGTAGCCCTAAAAAATCACCACTTCTATTCGTAAATCAGCAATTCCAACGACGTCTGTGTGGAGAGTTTTTAAGGAGACGCTTACTACGACCTTATCGTTTGCAGTTGTTACAAGATCTAAAGTCTATAGGCTACGGTTTACGTGCCAACTTTGCAAACGATATGTTGCTGCATAGTGAAGATTTTCTAGATCATGTCATCTTCAGTGATGAACCGACATTTCACCTAAGCGGTCATGCGTACCATCATAATCTGGAGTCAGAAAATCCCCATGAGATGTTACAGGTGCAACGAGAATTCCCTGAATTGAATGTTTTTGTGCTACATCCCGGCGGAAAGTTTATGGGTCTTTATTTTTTTGCTAAATTAACTGTAACTGGTGTTTCTTACCTTGATGCGCTACAACTATGGCTCTTTCCTCAAGAAGCTGAATCACAGAACTTTATTTGGCAGCAAAAAGGTGTGCCGCCTCATTGGTAAAGCTCAGTACGTGATTGCTTAAACGACGTTGAAGCCGACCGCTGGATTGGTCTCAAGGGACCGGATGACATAGCTTGTTTCGCATGGCCTCCACGTTCACCTGATCTGACGTCCTGCAAATTTTACCTTTGTGGTTCATACAGGATCATGTTTATGTGCCTTTGCTACCAGATGACCTACTCGACTTTAGAAGCAGGACCGAGGCAATTGTTCAAAACAATTACTCCGGACACACTGAACAAGGTTTGGGACGTATTCAGCCATCGTCTCGATGTGTGCCGTGTGACAAATGGTGCTCTTTTTGAACTCTTGTAGGAAAAACTGTCTGACTTGCCCTTTCATTTGATATATTATTTATAATTGTAAGTTAAATGTAATAAATACTACAAAGCCTTAAAACCCTGATATTCATTTTGAAACACCCTTATAATGTGTCTCCTTCCTATTTTGATCGTATTGAAATTTTGTAAGTTCTTCTTTATTGAACATGAATAGAATTCTGGTGCTGTAGAAAAAGGCTCATATGATTAGATTTAATTGTGGTGCCCCTCTTGACAGTTGTAGGCCATTACTTAAAAAACATGTATTTAACAATTTCTCGATGTGTGCTTATAATGTAATTTTGATTAAAGTACAAGCCATTTTATATATACGAGGGCTGTTAGGAAAATAACCTCCGTTTGCTCACAGCGTGGGAAGTGGAGGGGTAGTGCTACCATGTTTGCACCGGCGCGCACGGCAGTTCAGTCGGCGTCCAGCCGTGGTGGAGTAAAGGTCGTCCGAGTGCTAGTTGTTTTTCGGTCTCTTGCCAAAATGTGTAGTGCAATAGAAAATCCCACCAAGTGGAAGTGCGTGCTGTCGTTGGATTTTTCACAGTTAAACAATATTCCGCAACAGCAATTCATAGAGAACTTTGTCCTGCGTATGGTCCAAAGATAATGAGTGAAGGAGTTGTTCAGGAATGGGTGCGCTCGTTTAAAAATGAGCGACAAAGAAAGACAAATGTCCATGACAAAGAAAGAAGTGGCAGATCATCTGTGGGCACTGTTGAACTGGTTGAGGAAATCAACGCAAAAATTCATGACAAATGACGTTTCACCATCTCAGAACTTTCGGAAGAATATCCACAAATTTCCAGAACTGTTTTGTACGAAATAGTGACTGACAGGTTAGGCTACCGAAAGTTTTGTGCTCGATGGGTCCCGAAAATTCTTTCAGAGGACCACAAAACTCAACCAATGACCTCGGCTCTGGACTTTCTGATGTATTATGACCAACAAGGAGAATCTTTTCTGAACAGAATTATTGTGACAAGAGATGAAACTTGGGTCAAGTACGTGAATCCTGAGACTAAACAACAGTCAAAGGTGTGGGATCACACGCCATTGCCACAGAAACCAACGAAATCCCGACAAGATTTTTCCGGCAGAAAGCTCATGGTGACGGTGTTTTGGGACTCAAAACGCGTGATCCTGGTTAAATTTATGGAGCGTGGTGCGCCAATCAATGCGGATTCGTACACTGCAACACTGAAAAACCTACGAAGTGCGATCTAAAACAAATGCCGTGGTCTTCTTTCATTTGGCATCATTTTCCTGCACGAAAACGCTCATCCTCACGCTGCTCAGGAAACCAAAGACCTTCTGGGCCAGTTCAAATGGGATATTTTTAGGCACCCACCATACGGCCCAGATTTGGCTTCCAGCGACTTCCACCTCTTTATGCTTATGAAGACATGGCTAGGCTTCCAGCGATTTGAGGATAATGAAGAGCTCAAACATGCGGTCACCGGATGGGTCAAGGCACAGGCGGGAGATTTTTTTGCAGAAGGAATTTCAAAGTTAGTTAATAGGTATGATAAGTGCTTAAATGTTCATGGAAACTATGTTGAAAAGTAAAGAAAAGTCATAGTTTTAAGATGTATATAATAAAAAATTTGTATCTACTTGTGTTTTATTTATAATAAAACAAAGGTTACTTTCCGAACAGCTCTCGTATAATATATATATTTTATGTCAACTTCATGGCTACAGTACAAGAGGTACAATTTTGATAGAGCAAAGGTGTACCTGAAAATATTTGATAGGCAAAACGTTAGTAGATGTGTGATGTGGTTTAATAAGTTCCCTATAGAATTAAGAGGATTTTATACAAATAAGTGTGTACTCAATGTATTAATTTTAATAGTTTTTCTATTGACATATAATAAATTTTAATTTTACCATCTCTTTGCTTGAGTTAAATAACCATTATTGTGAAGCTGGATCATTTTATTACCAACTTTTGTATTGATGTTTGTTATTGAATTTTAATTTGTCTACAACAAATTTAAAAAATATTATCCATTAGGCAAGCGACCTGTAAAATCAGCTTGGCCATTGGAAAATGTTTTCCCGAGATCAAAAAATGAATACTATTTTATTGTTGGTGTATTTGAATCAGTGTAGAACTATTTTGTAATAAAAGTTAAACTTACTATTTAAAACTGGAAGTTGTTTTGTTTTCATAAAATCAGACAACTGCAGACCTGTTGTGAGTTTATCGTATTCCTCTTTGTTGAAAATAAGACAAGATTTTGACTCCATTTTGGTAAAAGATCAATTTGTGGACACTTCCTGTGAACAAAACAACAATACGTAAACTTATTGAGTTACTAGTTTTTAAATATTAGTTTCTTGAAACAAATAAAAAACAGAGTGTTTTGATTAAACATAAACTTTTAATTACTTTTCGTGCATCACAGAAAATTCAAATGGCTAGTCAAATTATTGAGCCATATGGTTATTTTGAATATTAAAGGTAGTTTTCTCTTTTTATAACAGACTAGCTAAACATCCAAGCTTCACTACAGATTAGTAAACTTTTCCTTATTTATTTGTACGGTATTTGAGTTTCTTTCGGTGACCAACTCTGAAATTATTGCAATCACTAAACCTAAAAAGTTTTTTAAAACTCCAAATTATGTTGAAAAATTTATGTTAATTAAATAGAGGCATTGTACAAAATAAAATGTTCTGTGAAAAAGTCGGTAACTGAAAGTGCCCATCACTAAGATTTGTATAGTACATAGACAATAGTCAAATAAAAATAAAAATTTTTAAAAGTCTGAAATTTTTACAAACCCTGGGAAGGGGGCTATAACAAAGTCCGTGCCAGTAGAGGAGAAAAGGTTGTTTATTCTAACTTGTTTCACCCATTGGCGGATCCAGGGGGGGCTGTGGGGGGCTGCAGCCCCCTCCTTTGGGTTATTATATTTTTGTTTTGTTTTTGATCATCTAAGTGGCAGACTGCTCAATTGAATACAACTGAATTGAGCTCAATTGAATTCGACAACTTGTATAGAATATTTCACCCACTAAATACTATCCAATATCAATAAAAAAAAACCATTGGAAAGAAAATGATTTAATTTTAATTTTTGTATTTAGAAAGTTCTTCTAAAACGTATATTTATGTAATCATTGTTGTAAAATTGTAGATGTCTAAACTGATGCCGCGCTAGAAAGCACAAAGAAATGATTCAAATTTGTCACTTCTTAAAGGCACATAACCTTTAGACAGACTTGTTTTGCGAAGAAGATAAGGGCACCAGGATTCGTCAAGATTTGAACTTTCTACTACGATCTTTTAATCATTCGTCACTGTTATAGTTTCTTAGATATGAAGTTTTCTGTAAACAATTGCAATTGGACAGTTTTCAAAAAATGAGAAAGCACATTTTGCAATCAATGTATCTATTACAAATCTATACATTCGTATAATGATTTTTATACCCATTTGAAGTGACAGTTCTATATTTTCGTTTGATATAGGGAAAACCTGGTTTAGCTATTCGGGTATTTTTGTGAAATATGTACATTTTCAACGCCCTAGGTGCGTTAGCCATTACCTTTTCCCGTCTGACTGGAACTGTATACGTATTATACGTTTATGAGAATTTTGTTTAGTTGTTATAATTTAGTGAAGTAAGTTTTTAGAATAAGGCTATTTAAAATTTTCAAGTATAATTACAGTTTTTTATGTTTTATTCTCTACAATTTGTTATAGTAAAATTTCATTTTTGGATAAAGCATATAATCCTTAATTCCTATTAAAAATGGGTGCTCGTGAAATAGTCTAAATACCCCCCGGATAGGAGACAGGCCTCCCTTGAAAACCGGCTGAGTCCGCCCATGATTTCGCCTGCTTTAGAATAGAAGACCATTTATTTTTCTGTAACGGCAGCACCTTGTTGTCTTGGTGATCTGTCATTCCTTGTCTGTGTCTGGTGACAGTGTTTCTCTCATTCTGTTTGTATTTAGTTTTCTTGACATCTCAGTTCAAGTATTCTAGTTCTGGATTCTTCCTTCTTATTAGCAAATTTCCATAGGAAATATGAGATATGCAGTGACTCTCATGGTGAAACCTAAGGTCCGGGATTGACCATGGTTCCCAGAACACGTTTTGATGTGTCATTAAAAATACTCTAACAACCGCATTTTACGTCCAATATAGTCCAAATTTGATACACTTTGGTTTTCTAAGTTGCTTGGGCAAGTTCGTTAGCCAAAAAAAATCGAACTATTAAATGCATGTTTTTTAACAAGAAGCATTTTTGGCATTTTTGTAGAGTTTTCATACTGTGACACTTTTTGGGGGTTTAATATGAAAAATAAATGAAGGAGATTATTCTGAACACTTTTGTTTTTTTACACGACCTTTCAGCCCATCTGGTACACCCAAATCGATCGAAACGTAAAGTACCATAAAAGTACCCAGTTGAAATCCGGCGAACCGAGTTTTTCTGCTGCATGCAGAACAAACCAACGCATGAGCTGAGGTGAAAATAAATTCTACTAATATATTTCGTACACTTACGCAGCTATTCAGCGCCTTTATGAGTAGACCAGTTTCCCAAACAGTTGGTTGAAACCCTAAAACATTTAAACTTAATTTTGGAAATTCACTCAACTTACAGCAGCGCTTCAGCTACGTGATCTAATTATTCTTATTTTAACTTGTACTTTTAGGTTAGGTGGCAAACATAGACCTAGGTTTGTTTAATTTTAAAATGTGTTGGCTTTTTTAGTTTTCATTTGATTTAAACTTTGGAAACGTCATATATTATTTTCTTTGTATTTATTTATAAAGCTAGGAGACAATTTTGTACATTGTATTAGTCTTGTCAATACGTTTTTACATTTGAAGCATTTAATTAATACATTTTATTAGTGAATTTCCATAGGAAAAATGAACTATTGCAGTGGCCCTTATGGTGAGACCCAAGGTCGGGAGTAGCAAATGAGCACCGATCATGGTCCCCAGAACACGTTTTGGGGTGTCATTAAAATTCATATATATATACAGTAAACTCCCGATTATCCGCGGTGCGGATTATCCACGAATGTCACGGAAAATATACAGTACTGTAAATCTGTACTGTATTTTATTACGAGTGATCAACGAAGAAATTTAGCAAAAAGTTGAACTCTACTGACGATTGTATTGTGTACAGTATACAGTAAAACCCCACAGGCCTTCTCTGAACTCACAAGACGACAATGTGCAGTTGGCTGAAAAACTTGTGTTGCTTAAAATTCAATCAAGAATTAAGAAAAGATGTTTTCAAAGCAAGAAACAAAAGCCAGTGACTGATTTTTTTTCAAAAAGTTGTGAATTTAAAGAGTTGTTTTTTAAGTGTCTAATAAAGTCTCTTAGTACAGTACTGTATCCATGTTATGATGTAAGTTATACTGAAATGTATTGTAGGTTATTTATTTAGTAAAATACTTTGTGTCATTTAAAAATGTTTAATGTTAATTGTAACTTTTTCTATATATAAATCGAGTTTTTTAAGTTGGAATTTTCCTATTTTCGGCTCTTCTGCGGATTATCCGCGAATTTCACTATCCGCGATGGCAAAATTCACTATTCACTTAATTTTGCGGATAATCGAGAGTTTACTGTATGTATATATGTGTTCGCACTCTAGCGGCCGCATTTTAAGTCCGATTTGGTCCAAATTTGGTACACGTGTTGGTTGTCTACGTTGCTCGGACGAGTTCGTTAGCCAAAAAAATCCAACAACCGGAAGTACGTTTTTTGACCGGAAGTAACTATTTTTTGTTATTTTTACTATGGGACGGAATTTTTTTAGTTTTTTCTGAAAATATAAATGTAGGATGCTGCACATTTTGTTTTTTAACGCAACCTTATAGCTCGCTTGGTTCCCCCAAAATCCTTCAAAACGTAAAATACCATAAAAGTACCCGGTTCGAAGCCAAGTGGTGCAAACTCGCGAGGCTACTAGGCGTAAACAAATTCTACTAATATATTGCATACACACAGACAGCTGTTCAACGCCTTCGTGAGTAGACCTATTTCCCAAATTGTTGGTTGAAACCCTAAAACATAGGCATATAAACTTAATTTTGGAAATTTGCTCAACTCACGTCAGCGGTCCAGCTGCGTGGTCGAATTATTCTTGACATTGAAGTAGAATGTGCTCTAGAAATTCTTCTTGCTCTTAGCAAACCAAACACGTAGGAGATTCGGCAAGTTCAAAGCGGAATATATTTGATTATGATTGCTTCACTAAGTTACTATGTTTCTGATTCTTGCTCTTAATGCAAACAAGTTCCCACACGCTAAACACTAAACAAATTTACTCGTCCCTTGCGGTAAGTGTTACAGTTATCAAAAAAGTTTCGGACAAAATACTTTGCAAACAGTTTTGAAAGGGCTCAATATTTTTCCTACTGCAAAAGTAGTGAACTTTTATTTTTTTAAAGTAACAACCTTATTTTGGTCACCATATGCAGTTAAGTGTTGATCGTATCAAAAATTGTTTCATGAAAAAGATTTAGAAAGTTTACAATAACTTTGAAACCGAGAACGAAGGATTTGAAGTAACACATTTTTGGCCTTCAAACTCTGTTTTTTCCACCCACTTAGGCAATGATTGTTTTTATAAAACAACTTACAAACAAAAGTTTTTGATACTACTTTTAACCCTGAAGTGGCAGACCACTAGGTGGAGTGTCCCAGTGCAATGCCAAAATGACAGAGTACTCAATTGAGTAGTCTCAGACAACCCAACTTGTTTTGAATATTTCGCCCACTAAAAGTCATCCAATTTGAATAAAACCATTGGAAAGGAAATGTTTTAAACTATAATTTTTGCATATGTCCTACAACATATATTTGCATGTGTAAACATCGTTTTTAAAATTGTAGTTGTCTAAATCAGCTGTTGCAGCATGAGAAAGCACGAGGAAATGACTCAAATTCGTCACATAACTTTGACAGGCTTGTTTAATAAGAAAATAATGACAGAAAACATTCCTGACATAATTCCTTGTTTTTTTATATTTCTGTGTTCTACCACTACCTTAAATCATTTATCACTCTTACATATAATTTTCTTGTAAACCCTTATCAATTGGACAGTTTTTACCAATGAGAAAGCTTATTTTGCAATCGATATATCTATTATAAATCGGTATTTAGTTTAAAATTGTTTTAGTTGTGTATATGAATTCTTTGGACTTTTTTCTACAAAAAAGCTATTGAACAATTATTATTGATTTGGATATAATTATTACTATATCTGGCGCATATTTAAAATTTTTTTTTGCAAAACGCATCAAAATGGATTACCATTCTGGGAATTTTGCACTGCCAGTTGTATTGTTAAGAATTAAAACTTTAAATGGATGCAATCTTTTTCAACCGAAGGGAGTTTCAATGATTTTTAGAATTTAAAAAAATCTTTCCATTTCCTCCCCTTTGGTTCATTTACAAACTCAATTGAGATTGTCCAGCTATATTTTCTGAATCGGTCTGGAAGTATATTGCACAGATCTGCATGAAGACAATCCTTCAATTCCGTGCAGAGACACGAATTTTCTTCTTTTCATCAGTCAAAAGTCTGGGAACAAATTTTGCACACACTCGTCTGATTTGCAAATTATCGGTTAAAATGCTTTGCATGGACCTGTTCGAGATGTTAAGTTCTTCAGTAAGCTCTCGAATAGTCATCCTGTTTCAAAGAAAAAGTTTGGCTACTTTTTGCACGTTTCCACCCATTTTTGAAGTCGAAGGACGTCCCGACTGTTCCTCATCTTCAACCGACTCATTCCATTTTTCAATCGCTCGTACCACTTGTATAAACAGTCTTCAGAGTTACCATACACAGATTTTAACATTTCATGAGCTTCTTTGGCAATTTTTCTTGAACTTGAAACGAAACTTAATGTTGATGCGTTGTTCGAAATCCATGATACACGACCTCAGCGGATCTGGAAGCTGACTGACAAGTCAGAACGTGTTAACTTGACACTACCAGTCTCAACAGATCAGGCTATTGGACACATTAGATCAAATGGATGTAGTGCCAGCAGTTAGTGCAATAAAAATTCATTCACCGTTTTTTTGGGTCAAAATAGAGTCTCATAATAATTTTTAATAGAATGGCAAGTTTAATAAATGTTTGGTTATAAAAAGTGTTGGTTAACAAAATTTAATTTTACAATGCAATCGTCTTAATGGCGCCACATGATCTGATTCACCGCTTTAAAAGCAGCTGTAACAAACGATGCAAACTAAGTAAGATGTCACGAGATGGTGATGCACGCACAGACCTCTGAAGGTGTGAAAGATTATTTTATTCTGTACTTTGCACCTTTCTTCGCTAATTCTGCCTTCGTGTTTCCACCACACTTACGAACATTTATTAAGTGTCATCACATCCGTAATAAAACTACTCAAGAGCATTTTTCATTTTTCCTGAAAATAACTTGTAGTATCACAACCAGGGTCAGACAAAAATAAAAGAAATTGTTTAGAAAATTATGTTTATTCTGATATTAACATACTATGTTGCTTGAAGGATATGTTACAGTAAAAATAATAATTGAAGGCAATATGGCATTCATTCTGTGAATGATCAGTCTCGAACATCAATAATTAGTTATTTACCACCACCATTTGTTATTTATGCTTGTTATTGTTATAAATAGTATCAACACTGAGAAATGTAATATATTATGTAACACTACAAAAGGAAAATATTTGTAAAAAGAAAAATTAGGAGAAACAAACAGTTTTTAGAACAAGACAAACATAGCAAGTGATTGTGATTTATATTACACAAGACCGTCTGGTTTATTTCAATGAAATGTCCGTTTTCTTTGTTAAAAACACCTTTTTATGTGGACCTTTTTTCAATATATTGGTTCTGCAATCTTTTATGATTTCTGTGTTCCAGTTAAGATTAAGTACGACTAAGTCACGGCATCCAATGGGGCTGGTACAAGGTTCCTGTCACTTCGTCCCTTCTACGGACCAGGTTTTTATTCATGAGGGAACTTTATTTTCAGTTCAGGAAGAATCTGCCATACTTCACAAACTCAACCCCTTCGGCAAAACAATGAATAATTATGATAAGTAAACATAAACTGTAATATGCTTGCTTTCCAGCCAATAAAACAAAAAAAAAAAAACATTGTAAATTTGAAAGTTGATATACTAATTTGTATGTCACATTTTACAATGGTAACAAAAACTCCACAAAAGATCTCTTCAAATATGACAATAGAGAAGACAGAAGCAGTGTTGGTTAAAAATAGAAGAGATTTCGAATACCCGAAAGTTAAATCAAATGGAAAAAGTCTTACATATTTAGGAATTGAACTGGATAGTAGACTTAACTTACAGGGAAGGAGTTACATCGACAAAGTAGCAGAAAAGGCAATTGGCACGGAAGCAAGCTTAGCGAGGATGATGCCGAATCTTATTAACTGAGGAACGTAAATGAAGATTGATAGCTATTGTAGTGCACTCAAAGATTCTGTATGTAGTACCAATGCAAGGAAGCGATGGACTGGAGTGGGTGCAATATGTGGCATTGAAATTCACCTCAGCATACCGCACCGTGTCGGAGAGTGCAGTGATGGTCTTGGCTCCGATGCATTTATTGGTAATGGAAAGAAGAGAAGCATTCAAGATCCTCTTGTTCCGGGAAAACCAAGAACATCGATAATAACAGAGGCTGAAGCAAGGCTCATTCAAAAATGGCAAACAAATGGGAAGGAGGAAATCCGTGACAATAGATTTAATAATTGATTACTAATCTGACAGTATGGATGGATGGACGACATGGAGAGACGGACTTCTTTCTCTCAGAAGCTTTAGCTGTGCACGGATGCTTTAATAAGTACCTACTCTGTAGGATCGGCAGTACACAGTCACCAGGGTGTGCATACTGCGGAAGTAAATTGGACAACGCAAAACGTACTTTATTCAGTTTTGATACAAGGAAAAATGGAAAGAAAAAAGTAGGCCTCCAATTAGACGGAGAAATAACTCCTGATAATGTACAGTGATCCGACACTGTAAATCAGATGTTGCGGTCAGCTAAACAATGAGAAACAGTAGGCAGCCATGTACGCAAAGTACTGTTAAAATAAGTGAGATTCATAGATACATAGCATCCTTAGGTCAGGAGTCAGAGTCCTACTGAGGGCGAAGACTGACACCATGTCAAAGTAATGCGGTTCCGACTGGAAATTAAGTCTAGAATAAATAAGGTTCAGGGTTTATTGGGTAAACCGGATAAACCAGGAGTTCCGTACACCGGGAGACTGCTCTCCTGTTGGTGGCTAATGTATCTCCCTAAATAAAAAAAATACTTTATTTCTTATATCAAAATGGAGGATGTTCGAAATATTAAACACCGAATATCTTAAAAACTAGATAAAATAAAACCTGAACACAAAATCTCACAACAAATATGTATACTAACTTCAAACGCGTTTCAACGACAATGTCGTCTTCCTCAATGATGCACGGCCTACAGTAACCAAACTATAACTTAGCCCGTGCATCACTGAGGATGGTGACATTGTCGTTGAAACGCCTTTGAAGTTAGTAAATGTATTTGTGGTGAGATTTTGTGTTCAGGTTAATATTTATCTAGTTACTTTCTCACGAGTCAAGCTCAATAGTTATTTATCTTAAAAACTATTTTGCATAAATATTTTCCTTTTTTATAAAAAAAAAACTGCTTTTATTTCTCTATATCTCAAAGCACAACCGCTTACCAACTTAAAAATTCATCACCGTTTCTAAACAACACCAACATTAGACTAGCACAAAAATTTGTTTATTAAAAACAATTTATTTTCCCAGATTTCATCCAAAATACAAACAAGCACTGACCAATTGCATCAGATTTTTTTGTCAATAACGCAGTTGTTTTTTGAGCCGCGGAAAAATAATCGCTATTCTTTGTTGTTAAAATTGATTAAAAAATTTCACATCTCAGTAAAAATATTCAGGGTGGTTCTGTAATCAGTAGTAGAGGTATAACTGTCACAACTATGGCACATAAGATAACTGTGAAACAGCATCCACGCATGCAAATTAATTATTGCATACACTTTTTTGCTATGGAAGTTGAACCTGTCAAACTAACGGACGCTGTGTTACCGTTTGTTCGATAGTTTTGACAGCTTTGATGGGAAACTAAACAGGCTACAAAAATATACTCTTTGATGTTTTTTATAGGCCTACAAATTTTATGTTTTTGAATTATTTTTATTCAAAATGTTTAAAACCCCGCCATTTTGAAATGGATTATAGCAACAAGTTGATTTTTTTAAAAACTAAACTAAAGGTCTTTAAACTGACGAGTAACGTGTACAATTTCAACTCAATAGGTTCTGCCGTTCTAGAGGTATACATTGTTTTGTAAAAATACAAAATGACGGATAGCTGGTACAAGAAGCGTTCCCAAACATATGTTTAAAGGATTTTTTTATATTTTGTCCCATACGACCATCCTCCGAATTACTCCGTGTATTTCAGAACCACCCTAACTATCTAAAATAAATAAAACTATAATATAAAATATTTTTGTTCACTTCACAAATACATCAAGATAATGATAAATTATAATATACTATATTAATAACATTAGATAAACTTTAGACATTTTATGAATTATAATCATGGCATATTTAATAAATATGTTTTATATACTCTATTTATCTATTCATTTTCATAAAGGTACAAATCTAACTTAAATATTGCTTTGTTTTTACTAGAGATTATATTATTTTTCTTACAGGATTCAACTCATTTATCCAAAAACATGTTAGGTATGGCACCGCATTCGCATTGAGCCGAAGGAGAGCCACGTAGAATAGGTGTGTTCGAATATCGAGGAGCAGGGAAGTACAACACGGTGCTGTGTCCGCTTTTAAACACAGTTTACTGTGATCATGTCGTGTAGTTTGAAGAATATCATTAAATCCGTTCTTTAAGCCAACACCATTTCATACAATATAAAGCTACATGAAATTGAAATTAAAACAATAGGTTTTGAGTGCGACTACTTTTTGGTTGTACATTTACTTTTTACCTAAAACAAATAAAACCACAATCTGAATTTTTTAACCATAAAAACTACATTTACAGTAGTAAGTTTTAAAAGGCGATTCCAAAAAAAAAAGAAAACAAATTACGTAATATGTTAATTTGCTGTAGACTTTGTGATCCTAAGTTATGCAACAATTTTAAGAAACAAACAAAAAGAAGTGTTTGAAAACCGTACATTGTCAAATTTTACAAAAAATACTTTAGTTATCCTTAAATATGGACAAACAACACCCCCAATTAACGGTTTATATTAAGATTATTATAACTGTCCTATCCTAAGTTAGACTCGTGCCGCTGCAATCTGCTGCTTTTACACAAATACCATAGCTGAAGTAACGAATTGAAGTCGAAACAGGTTTATTGTAAAAATATGAATGCCTCTAGTTAGCGAATTTCCATAGGAAAAATTAGCTATTGCAGTGGCCCTTATGGTGAGACCCAAGGACGGGAGTAGCAAATGAACACCGATCATGGTCCCCCGAACACGTTTTGGGGTGTCATTAAAATTCATATATATGTATATATGTGTTCGCACTCTAGCGGCTGCATTTTAAGTCCGATTTGGTCCAAATTTGGTACACGTGTTGGTTGTCTATGTCGCTCGGACGAGTTCGTTAGCCAAAAAAATCCAACAACCGGAAGTACGTTTTTTTGACCGGAAGTAACTATTTTTTTAGATTTTTACTATAAGTATGAATTTTGTTTAGTTTTTTCTAAAAATATAAATGTAGCATGTTATTCTGCACATTTTGTTTTTTTACACGACCTTCTAGCTCGCTTGGTTCCCCCAAAATTGATCAAAATGTAAAATACTATAATAAAAGTACCCGGTTCAAAGCCAAGTGCAAACTCGCGAAGCCACTAGGCGCAAACAAATTCTACTAATATATTGCGTACACACAGACAGCTGTTCAACGCCTTCGTGAGTATACCTATTTCCCAAATTGTTGGTTGAACCCCTAAAACATAGGCCTATAAACTTAATTTTGGAAATTTGCTCAACTCACGTCAGCGGTCCAGCTGCGTGGTCGAATTATTTTGTTTGCAACGACGTTTGCCGAAAGGCACGTTTAGTTAGGCCACTTGGGCAACAGATCCCAAACAGGTGACCGACCTCTTTACGACAAATATCGGTTATGACAAGAGCTTATGTCGAACAATTTATGATTGAAATTTTGATCCAGTTTGCAATGTTTCGGTTCTGTCGGAACTCATTAGCATGGAGTTTATGTTAAAAAATTAAGAGCTTTCTTTTTGATTTTTAATAATCGTTTGAAGAAAATCAACACCACAGAATTACAAAATATATTTATTGGGGTGCCAAACTTTACCCTCAAAATTTTCTTAAACAATCTTCGAATTATGACTAATGGAATTTGTGTGGTATAACTCCGCCAAATTTCATTGCGATACCTTTATCCGTTCCTGACTGTAAGCGACAGCTGGGCAAATGCTATTGGCGAAAAGGGTAATGATACAAAAAGCATACACAATTCAATCGCTGTGTTCCTGTAGAAGCTACATACACCGCCTGAACAGAACCAAAGCGACTGCAATCAAGCTATGAGGTGTTCTACATATGAGGCTGCTCGAGTATATAAATTCTACAAATTTCCCAAATTAAAATTTTTTATTAAAGTACCCTTTTGGAACGAAGTTCCTTAACGCGGGTTGCGGTAGGAGTTAACAAATAGAAAATGTAATGCTTAACGAAAAAAAGTGTTATTAATTGGTTGCTATGGCAATGACAAATATAAAATACCAGTAACGAAAAAGCGTTATAAAATTGGTTGTTATGGCAATGAATGTAAATACATTCAAGAAACATGTGTTTTGGTTCATCAATCTAAATTAAGAGACGATCGGTTCCGTCCGCCGTAGTTCAGATATTATCGTCAAGCGCTGAAATACATTTGATAAACATAAAAAGTCAGTTTATCGGTCTAGGCCTAACCTAAAATTATTGTGTGTGTATTTAATTTATTTTAACTGCCTTAACGGCAATATCAATACAATAATTTTAGGTTAGGCCTAGAAAGTAATTTTAAGTCTAGGCCTAACCTTAAATTATTGTATGTATGTTGCCGTTAAGACAGGTAAAATCAATTAAACATGCACACAATAATGTTAGGTTTGGCCTCTGATGAACCAACATTTTATGTTTATTGAATGTATTTACAATGAAAGGACATTTAACTGTGTTTACCATCTTAGCTTTGATGTTATAATTAATTCTACACCTTTATTATAGTAACATTAAACGTATGGAAACAGTAAATATTTGTATAAAAAACAAATTAATAATAAACGACAACTGAAAGATTAAAATTATGCGTGTATGTTGCCGTTAAGCCTGGTAAAAGAATTGAAGAAAAGGCATGATGAACTTCGTTCCTGACAGGGCTCTCACGATCGCACAAATTTACTTTTTTTAATTTAAATTATGTTTTAATATTGTACTGATTTAAAGTAAATAAGTTTGTAACATTTTGAAGTAAAAAGCTTCTTACTACTTTGAGGTGTGTGTTTTTTTTTTTTTTTAATGCATATTTCTTATTAGCAATCGCCAACCGATTAAGATCCGGCTCCTAGAAATAACATACCTTATTTAAACTAACGGAGTTTAGATAAATGAATTTCACCCATAGTTTAATTATGCATTCTTCTTAACAATCATAAATTAAAACATAGACTACCAAAAACAGCTACAACCATTTGACCTTAAAATTAAATTACACAAAATATTGTTTGGTTCAAATAAACTGGGATGTTAACCTGTAACAACTATTAAAACCTGTAATTTTTTATCTACAATTATCTGATAAAACGCCAGGAACTTATATTATAAAAGAATTGTAGACGTACTAAACGAAACCCATATTTATTAAGTTTAGCTGTTAAGGGTGTTTTCATCACGCAATTTACTGACAGAGCATGGATATTTTAGAAGCTTCCATTTCAAGGTCGGGAAAGGGATGTGTGGAGCACAAAGATACGATGCTAAGCACGCCGCCTTTAAAAGCAACAGATACATGGAACGGCAGAGTCTTTTCCGTCGCAAGGACAGTGAAGAACATAAGTGAAGTAATGTTGGTGAATGAATGTAATTGAGAAGCGATCTGTCAATTTGTGAGAGATGTGCTAACAAACAAGAAGGACGAAAATGGCCTGGAAGAAATAGCAATAGACAAGTAACAATCGAGGCAAGAGCCCTGGACTGAAGTAGTGAGCAAGTAGTTCCCAGATCAGGAACTCCAGAGGAGGGGTTTTAATTCAGTATGAGTCTGACTCATGGCCCAGGGATGCGTCTCTGGGTAAGACAACGTCCATGAAGAGGCTCTTTAAAAAAAAAAAGCTGTTAGAGTAAACAAAAAAGATTGAACAGATTTTTTAAAAAATCAGAACTCTGAAAGTACTAATTTAAGAAATTTAATACTTTTCCCATAACAAATAACAATGTTACCCTACCACAGACAGGTTCAGATTTGACTGTACCCGAAGAAGGATAGTAGGCCCAACTGTATTTTACCATACTCCCAGGTGCTTTAATGGGCTCAGTAGCTATTATCGCGAGCACAGAATAAGGCGGGTGAGAATTTTTGTGCTGTTGTCAGATTGTGCAAGCTAAGAAACGTAGTCTCTTACCAGAACAAATAGTTGGCGCTCGGACTAGGCAACACTGGATGCTCAGTGTTGCCAGATCATGCCGCAGAGCGAGAAATTCTCGACCGCTCCTCGCTTTGCCAGTCCCATATCTTCAGCAAAAATTCTCACCCGCCTTATTCCGTGCTCGTGACAGTAGGTTTGTTTAAAACATGAAAGGAATCGGGCAATTTCAAATCAGTAAATACAACAGACTCTTTTACTAAACTCACCGATGAATATTTAGTTATTAACCACATTAAAGAATTAGGCCTACATCACACAGTTTTACTAGTTATCTAAAGAACCAAACAATCAGTACAACACAGCCTAAAGACATAAACACAAATATATAATGTAATCAGTACAAGAAATTCACAAATAAAACACTTTAAAGAAATACAACTAATTATAATATACTGTATAGTATAAATTTCTCAGTATAAACTTAACTTACATGAACGCAAATATAATTAAAAACTAATATTCTTTGACTGACGAGAATAGATTAAAGCAAACTAAGCTGACAGTTCCAAAAAGTATTTACAAAAATAGTTAATGGGTTTTTAATTTTGCACAAAATGTAATACATCTTTTTATTAGAATAGACTGTACAAATGTGATTGAACACTTCTCTATTTAATTCTGGAAACGAGGAATTGAAAAGATTAGATTACAAACTAATAGGCTGTGTCACCAGTTCAATCTATCTTTCTAAACAAATCGTTCGTCCAGCTGATTCAAGCAAAAAATGTCAGACAAGAAAACGTATGTCAAGAATTATTTTGCTAAAATATTTTAATTAATTTGAACATTTTTGTACTTCCAACCTCCAGGATTGTACAGTAATTAAAGTTTACTACCTTATTAGGTCCATCACAATCCTTATTTATAATGGTTTTACCAGATAACCGGTTTCGACATCTGTGATGTCATCATCAGATCACTTAAAACACAGTCACATTAATAAATATACACAACACACACACAAAACATTTGAACAAGTTTTCCATATTAATATGGACAAGGTGGTCACCCTGCATGGTTTAATGTTGAGAGTCAGGAGTGCACTGCTAAAGCATGATCTATTGGTGTTTTCATACAGATATTTATTATTATTTATAGTAATAATAATAATAGATATATTTATTTAATATTTCGTTTTAAATGGTGTATTTTGTCATATAAAAGACGGCCCTTTTATGTTCTTGAAGCTTTACATATTTTGAACTAGTAAGCTCCCGTGAAAAATAACAGGCTGATTAACTAGATTATACATATCAGAAATACATCATTTAAAAAGCAAAATATTAAAAAAAAAAAACATTAAGAAATACTTATCTAGGCCTATCTAACTATCCTGACGGGGATTTTTAACTCGGCAAATGTGTACAATAAATAATAAGGATTATAGAACTGTACGCCTATTTGTTAAACATTTTTATTTACATAGTCTACGTTATTACATATTTAAAGAAAAATACAAATACTATCTTTTAATTGCTTTTTATTTCATACTGATAGATCAAATGATTTGGAAGTTATTAATATTAAAGTGAAGAAATTAATAATCGAATATGTTTATATGTTATACGAAGATGCACAAATGTTTCTGAAGTTAAACGAATAGGTATCTCTTCTTTAAATTTGTATACACAAATATATTGATGATAAAAGGTTGTATTTATATACAGTTTATAACCTCAAAGCAAATATTGTAACATATATTATAGCATACATAGTTCTATAATTCATATTTAAAAAAACTCAACTTCACAAGAAATTATAACGATTGAAGTTGTAAACATAACCCCAAACTATAAATCTATACTGGGTTTGTTAAAGAATGATGGGTGAAATCAGCTCTTATATTATATGTTACTCACGTACGTACGTACGGATGTACACTCGCTTTTACAGAGTTGATTGCTCAAGTTTATTAAGAAGGTGGCCTTTTTTACACTTATCAAATATTTAGGTCTTTTTGGATATTTTTGTAAGAATGGTCATTATCTATTAAATGTTTTGTGAAAAACTTGTTAAAACGGTTTCGTATGTGTGTTTATTATGTGTTGTGTATACATATATAATGTGAACTGTGTAAAACGATTATAAATAAGGTGCGACTGACCTAATAAGGTAATAAACTTTTGTAATTGCAATTAATGTTTCATAAAAACTATGGTTTTTTCTTAAACTCAACTAATGAAACAATTTAACCAAATAATGAACTTACTTTAATAGCACATTTAAATATGATACATTTTATAATATAGTACTCCCTTCTCATTTAGAAAAACAATGTTATTTACTTACATATGTAAAGGTGGGTAAAATATAAATATTTACATAATTGGCGAAATAATCTTTTACCTTGCAAAATGAAACAAAGAAGGTACATTGATGAAAAATCAGTCTAAAGGATGAAACGCGTATCTTTCAAAATATTTGTACACGCCTAAAAGTGTTGTTAGTTTTATCACATCAGTCGTAAGTGATTCTGAGAATGAACAAACATCCACTATAAAATTTTAATATTGTTTATCAAGTAGTAAATTGAGAAAGTAAATCATTACTTTTAAGGTAACCAAAATAGGTAAACCAACGGGATTTGTTCTAAAACTGCAGTTTAGGTGACATGCACAAAGTTTAAAACAATGCAATATCAGTTTTTGTAAACATACCTTATCACCTACCTTATCTGGATTCTAGTGTAGGCCTACTATTCGGACTCCTCTTTTTCTTCATAGGCCTACTATGAAGTGACAAAAGAATACACTTTTTGTGTTTAGGTTCATACAAAAAAAAAATCAAAAATGTGTTATAAAAACACAATTAGGCCCGTACATTTTTCTTAAATGCCTACTTAAAACTGCAGTTTTACAAAACATAGTACCGTGTTGGTTTATCTAACTACATCAAACAAATTTAAGTACTAAATACAATTTTATAGGTAGTATTTATAATAAAAATTATTATAAAATAATAGTAATAATCACATTTTGTACTAAGGTGAAAAATAGACATTTAGGTTAAGCATAGATTAAATCTACGTTATATTATGCCTAAGTGATGATTTGATCATAAATTTATGCTCCCAATAAAAGCAGTATAGTGACGAGTGGTCCTATTAACACTGCGAATACATAATTAATATGCCAGTCACTCCCAGACTTCCTCCTGCAATAATAACAATAACAAACGGTTAAAGTTCATGATACTGTGCCTGTTCTTTATTGTAAGCTATTTTCAAACTAAAATAGATTATAATTTTTAGGCGGAATAGAATTTATTACAATGTGTTTAGTTACACCAGTAAAAGTCAGTCAGTCAACTGCAGTCGGTACAAAATTGCCAGTATGTATTGGTATGACTTACGATCCGATTTGCGGAATCTTTACTTACTCTCAATTATTTAACTTCTAAACAAATTATTTTCGTTAAAGCAAATGTTTCACAAAGAACAAAATAAACAATTCAAAATAAGCATTTAGAAAACAACTGAAGCGAGTGAAAAAATCCAGAACATGCCGACAAAATGTTAACCCTTTCATTGTAATGTTAAAAATGATGTTTACTTCAGGTCTAGAGACGTCACGATTTAAACTGTCGGACATTACAGGTTAGGCGTACTTTGCCAATTTGGCTCCCGTCACTCCCAGCAATTTTAACCAAAGTTGTGGTATATGTGCAACGTAATTGTCCTCCGTTTGCAGAACAAAATTGTTTGGGGTATTAAATTATGACTTAACAATTTTCTAAAGAGTTAGGGTCTGCTTCAGAATTGATCTACAGGGAAGTCAGATCTTGCAAGACTTACTAGGCCTACAAATTATCTTCCATAGGTCTAACTATGAAAATACGCTTGTTAATTGTATTCAGTATTATTTTTCTCTAAAACAAATGAAGTCTAGGTTAAGTCAAATATAACCCATACTTTTTTATACAAAACAAAACAAACCATTATAAACATTTCTCAACATAGTGCCAAGCAGGCTCTACACATTTTCCCCAGAGTTTTGAAAACGATACGCATTCCTTCTTCAAAGAAACGTTGAAGTTAAGTCATCAACCAATTGCACTCACAATCATCGGCTTCTTGATCTTGTCAATCCCCTTCCTAGCGCTTCTTCAATAGGGCAAAAAAAATATTAATTATAGGGAACAGAAATCTTTGTCTGAAGGAGAGATTCCCAAAACATCTCCGCTACTTTTAAAAAACTGTAGAACCGCAGGACAGACTTTTCTTGTTTATGGAATGAGCACTCTCACATCTGAAAAGATTTGACGCTCATGACCTTTGATAAGGTTACACAAACTACGTGGATGTTATCTCCAAGTACGGTAGTTAACACCTTTGGTGTCGCACATGATTTTCATTTTTCACACTTTCTCATCCACCTTTAAACTTGCCGGCCCAATCGAACATTTCGGCCTGAGATAGTAACCAAACTGTGCTATCAAGAGAGTCAACATTTCTGAAGGTTTAACGCCTTCTTTAGTTAAAACGTTTTTATAATCCTTTGCCTAGCAGGTGTGACACCTCTGGCTTACTCATGGCTGTACTTAGGAAAAGAACCAAGAGAAACAACCTAGTTACCAACCCTATCAACTGGCTTCAGATGGTCTGACGAGGCAAGGAGAAAGTCTGGCATTTGTTACTTACCCTTATAATATCTAATAGGCCTACCAAGTGAGATTCAAAATATACTTTTTAATAATTCATTCGGTTAAGAATGTAAATCTGTGTTAGGCCTAAACATTTAACTTTAGAAATATAAAGAAATAGGTCCAATTTAGACCTAGTAGGCTAATTATTAAATGTAGATAAACATCACAAAACTTTGCAATTTAAAGTTTTTTTACTAAATGACCTTTCTTCTAAAACTGTTTTGATAAACATGTTTATAACAATTTTAATTCTGCTATTCAGTTTAAACCAATGAAATTGAT
Organism: Philaenus spumarius; assembly: GCA_018207615.1. Lineage (NCBI taxonomy): Eukaryota > Metazoa > Arthropoda > Insecta > Hemiptera > Aphrophoridae > Philaenus > Philaenus spumarius. The sequence continues at coordinate 62,343 of JAGFPH010002820.1, forward strand.
GACAAATTTTCAATTTTCATGACACGAATTTCCACAACAAAAATAACATAGTAGGTCTAAAATTAATCGCTAGGCTATCTACTTTTACAAAAGTACCTCAAAATTAGCCAGTTTAACGCAAATAAAAATAAAAGCTACTAAAGAAATTACTAGGTGGCAACCTAGACAAAGCATACACAATAATGGAGTCGTGTGGATTGCATTTAATAATTCTATAATAACTAATTATTAATAAAATCATGACTTTCTTAGTGTTTAATCAAGTTACGTATGCATGTACATCAGTAGAAAGATTCCACAAGCTAGATAAGGTTAGGTTAGATATGAGGTTTGTTAATTTGTCTACATTATTTCTAAAAAAATATGGATAAAATTAGAAATCTAAATAGTTAATTATATCCAAACAACCGGTTTAACCTTAGTTCGCTTGTGAAGATTCCGTCTCAGGCAATGTAATATTGTAGTGTTAATTTACTTTTTACTGATAGAATAAAACCTCAACACGGAATCTCAAAACGAGTACGTTTATTTACTTTAAATGTGTTCCAACGACAATGTCGCCATCTTCAGTGATGCATGAGCTGCAATAATATTCTTTTAACTGTTTGACTTTAAGACACATTTTATTAAGAACAAAGGAAAAACCTATATGATTTTAAAATATTTGACAAATGTCTACTTCAATAAGTTAACTTAAGTGTAGTAAATGTTTTGTGTAAGAAGTATGGTTAATTTTTTAAGGAGTTTTGTGTTTTAAAACACATAAACGTAGGGCCTAAGTTTACAATAAGCCTCCTTGTTAACATCACGCACAAACAGTGTTTTACTGAACAACAGAATTAATTACCATAAGAGATCTTGATTTTTAAAAAACACATTATTTATAACCTAAACCTAAATCCTAGCTTTTAATTAAAAACTCACCTGTATTTAAGTGGAGACATTGGAGACGGCGGATTCATACCAGGTTCCCGACTAATCAAGTATGTCATATGCCACGTTAACGTACTTAAAAGAAATCCAATAATAACTTCTCTCGAACAAACCATAGATACAATACATTGTAGCGGCAGTAATATTGCTGACCACAAGTTGCCAATGTTCGAACAGCACCAAGACACAACCTCCGGCCCTGGACCATAAACATGCCATATCAGTTTTTGAAAATTAACATAGTTTAAGTTGCACCTAATAACAGTTCAATGAGTTTTGGTAGCATTCTAACTCACAGAAACTAGGACTAGTTCTATTTGAAACAAACAATATCATATCAAACCTAAAAATTTCTGAAACCAGGCAATTTGCAAGTATTAAATTAATAAAGGTTAAATACAATATTCCAACATGAATTATCGACACTTTTAGTAGACGTCAGCTTCACAATAGGATCCAGGCCAATACAAATAATTGTTAGGCTATCACATCAATTACACAACAATCAACTAATAACCAAATTTGTTTGTACCATGAAGAACTGTTCTAACAACTATAATAATTTATAATATTCCTAGTACATCTTTTACGCTGAGGGAGATAAAACAATTTATAGGTTATGTTCTAACCTACAATGGCATGTTTATAGTCCAGTAGGTATTTCAATAAATTTAAAACAAACGTTGAATTAATTCGTAATATATCAATAAACATAATAAGTAAAAAGCTAACCTTTGTTTTAGTCTTGACCGAAGAAATATTATTTGTTTTCAAGTTAATATTTCAAACTGACTTTCTTATCTTCGAAATTACCGACTCTGGCAATCCACGGAATGAATCACAATACTATGGCAAGTGAAAGCTTTCAGTTTCAAATATTGTGCAATAATCTACTGTTTTTACAAGTTGGTAAACTTTTAGTAAAACAATATAGTACCGTATAGCCTAATTCAAAATGAATGCAAGTTAAATGAAAAACATATTGGCTTTTACTATTGTTATTAACTTACTATAAGTAAATCATTCATTATCTGAACTAAAGAAATAAGAAATAAAATATTACTATCACCTATTATTGCAAAATGCAATGATTTATGTGCAATTTTGTTAAGTGTTAATTTATTGTTCTCTAGCAAATTTATTGTTGTTGTGGAAATTTTTTAATAGCAATACTATTTTATTTTTTCAGATCTTGACTCTCTTTTTTAGATTCAGTTAAAAATGTACACATTATATTATTATTGTCGCTGTGAAGTTGGTGCCGGCCGTTGGCGGGCCCACTCAAAATACGGAACATAAAGCTCAAAATCTATCGGAATTTTAACTTTCAATTAACACTGTTTCAAAATTTCTTTATTTTTACTCGTTTAGATAAACACCAAAAGTTCGGCCCACATCCTTTTTTAAGTGGGGGCCATAGTGAAGCTACAAATTTGAAAAAGCTATTAATTTTGTGGTTTATATTTACAAGCTTTTCGGAAAATCACTTTTCGATCAATTTTGAATTTTTTCCAGATAATTATATAAACAATAATATTTATTTCAAAGATCTTTAAATTTACGTAATTATAAATACAGAGAACTAAATGTGAAACTAGGTGCAAATTTAAGAATAATAATAAACACTAATTCTCATACACATAACTACGTTTAATATAATTAAAAGCATTTCAACTACAAATTCGACATCCTCACTGATAGGCATACATGTACAAAAACACCTAACAAATTGTTAACTATTAGGATTAAAATTCATATATATATTTTATTATATATATATATAGGCCTAATTATATATAATTTAAAATACATCATTTAGATAGGCCTACTACTGGGCTGGTATCTAAACCATTAAGGATGGTTTAACTAATATAAATTAAATTGTTTAGCTATTAGTAAAATACTGTTAATTGTGAAAAGCTTAAGTTTTTTAAAACTTTCTGTCATTTAGGCCTACTAAACACAATTTAAACCCTCAGTTCTTAATAAGTTGAAAGTATGTAAGTTATTAAATTAAAGGAATATTTAATTCTATAATAAGCTGATTTAAATAATGTAACAATAACTTATAGTAAAACTATAATAAATGAAGGAAAATAATTTGTATTTAATTTTGCAGATATTTTGCATTTCTATATGGTGGCATAATGCAACAACAACTGGTATTTTCAACAAGAGTTTGAAAACTTGCAAAGTTAAAATTTCTTGAATGTACTGACACGGGTAAACAGCTCTCGCAAGAATAAGCAAGAAACATGCTTATAATTTGCAATAAAAATTACCTCTCAATATTTAGACTAATTGACAGCCCTTGCTCGAAAAATGTCGCAACTCTTCTGGCAGATTTAAACGTTTAAACCTAACTTTATGGTGATACCAACAGCTGTATTATTTCATATTTTGAATTGTACAAAACACTAACAACCAAAACAGCTTGTAAAAAATTAAAATTTCAAAAACAAAACTTTCAAAACTATTGAACACTAATCTCAAGAAGCAAAATAATGATTTGGCAATGCCTACATTATTATTAACAAACTATGCAAGGTTACATTTTCAGTTACAATATGACAAGGATAGAACTATACTATGACAGGTTAGGTACATCTGTTATATATTATATAGGCATAACATATATGTTACTTCAATAAATTAAATTTAAACTTAAGAAATAGCATAAAATGGTTGTTTTTATTCAACTTTACCAGTTGTATAAAGCTGTTAAAATATTAACACATTTAGGATGGATGTTGAAGATATTTGGCTGCAAAATTACAAATTTGGAATGCATTTATTTCACAGTTTTAAAATTGAAGTAGGCATAGGTTTAATTTGGCAAATATTTGAACGTCTAATTGCTTAATACGCTACTATTTATAATCAATCTATTTAAACAGTAGCTTGATACATAAACAGTGATTATAATTTTTCAACTATATAGCCTATCTAAACGCCTGCAGATTCCGACTTGTACGCTAATATTAGGACTATAAAAGTTATCTATCTGTCTTTCATAAATTTTTAAACCCATATTTTTTAAGTACGAGATTTTTAGTGCTATTAAATTTGAGGATCCAGTAACTTTTAAGGTGACCATGGACAGATTTATTGTTTTACATATTCTGATACCGGTACTACAAATTTTACTGACACTATGCAAATCAGAACCATTGTTAACAAATATATTCATGGTTGAGAAAGAATGAATACAAAACTTTCAAAATGCAACTTTCAATTTTAATAACCAAACCCAACAGTGGTGGAACAAGTAGTAGTAGATCAATAATTCTACTAAAAATTTGCCACAATATGTTATAGGCTAGTGTTTTAAGTTTGTGTTGTTTACGCCGGCATAATTAACACAAATTATGCGACCCACAAGTTGTGGGCAATAACAAAGGAAGTTAGCAACATTTCTGCTTTCTACAAGCAATGTTAAAGGGTAGCAATACCAGAACGAAACACTCCTCTTCAATATATAACTTATCTTTCATCGAATTTGAACATAATCTTTTGTAAGAAAATCGTTCGTGAACATCTAAATTATAATTTATAGGTGGCACAAATTGTAAATTATACATGTTTATTCAAGATATTTGCTTATAAACAAGACGGAAAAGATGATTTTCAGTCAAGTCACTTGAAAGCACTAAAACATCGGAACGAATTTTGTTACCTACTAACTACACTTTGAAGCTTTCTGCAAATATAAATATCGTACGCACCTGGCGGAAACAAAAATAAGACAGTTAGAATTAGTTCAAACAAAACTGTATACAAGAGATATTCTCGTCACACTCTCAGAGCGCTTTAACATCATAGGCCAGCCTACTCAGGAAGGGCTCCGCTCACTAAATTCGATGCTTTTACTCGAGTGGTATTGTACTCCCTTAAGTCTAGAGATCAATTCCACCTTAATTATTCTAACAATGTTAGTAACATTGTTAAGCCGTGTTTACACTAGGTACTGTAGCATAAAAATGTAACATTCTTATTAGTAGCAAATGTTGGTTGCAAAAATGTTAATAACACCAAGTATAAACACCTAGTAGGCTAGTACCGGTACTGTACATCTTTTGACAACACACTTTATAGGTTAGGATTATTCAATGTTTGTTGTTATTAAGGTTATAAATCGAAATTTCGGTTCAAGAAATTTTGCTCGCACCATACAAATTATTATATCGCCATAAACAAAATGTAATTAAATTGGTAAAATTCAATAAAAAATATACTTACAATAACCAATAATCACTTTCAAAGCCAAAACGAATCCACAAAGATACAGAAGTGTCAAATCAATGCGGTAACTTTTTTTAGTAGATGGGAAAAAATGACTTTCCTTATCATTACTAGACATTTTTATACTCGAAAAATTACTGGTAAGTTTAAGCTGCCGTTTCAAACAACATAATGATAATTGGTAGTAAAGATAGGAACTATTGAGCAAATACTGATGAAATCATCACAACAAATAATTTAAACCTGCGCCATGTCTAAAGTTAGCACTTGAGTCTAGCAAAATTGCAACAACGCTACGCTAGAAGTCAGCTGATGTAGTAAACTGAACAACTGTGGACCTTGAATCACAAAAACAAACAAGAAACGAAGTCAACTATGCCGGTCTCTATTCTTCTGTGAAAATACTTTGAACTCTGGGTTTATTTCTAGTTCAAAGAGAAATGGGTGTGGGAGCAGGGGGCATTCAGATTGTAAAAGTACATGTTACAGGCTGCAAATGATATTAAATCGGTCATTGTTAAGGCGCTTTCAAGACTGAACAACGAGTAGCGTGGGTTATTCTTTGCTCATTGTAAAAAACCTGTTCCTTGTACGAACAAAATAAGTAGATTACTTTCTCTGATTAAAATTGACTTTTATATGGTTTCTTTATTATACTTTTAAATACGAAATTCGTAAAAGGTAATATCGGTTTAACTAAACTTAAAAAGCAATTAAAATTAAAAAGCAATTAATTATAATTTAGATTTATCCATCAGTAGGCCTAAATTAAGCCACTGAAACGAAATTAAACTTTAAACATACAGTATTCTGACAGAATGTGAGGATCATAGTGATAATAATTGTAATAATTAATAAAGTAGTATTAGGCCTACTAATAATAAGCTAATTAGGCCTATCTGTAATTAGCTGGAGAAGATAAATGCTTGCCAGGAGTCACACAAACTGTTTTGGGAAATTAACTGTACTCAGTTTTGGCCCATTTTACAGCGTAAGTTGAATTATAACAATAATGTATGCAGAGGAAATATTGCACCAAAAACTACCCGGTGTGCGTTCGT
>JAGFPH010002820.1:68588-116625 GCA_018207615.1 Philaenus spumarius
TTTTTTAAATAGTCAATCGATAAAAACATATCAATTAAACATATTTATTAAAATATTTTAATAAAATAATCTTTAAAGATAATTTTATAATTTGCTTTATCGGGGATATAAAACAAAACTAGAGTTTAGCTGATGGGATCATAACCAGATCGTAGATCGGCTTCCAGCTAGTTTATTTTAACGAGTCAAAGAGAATAGGTGAAATAAGTTGTTTTAACCGATTGTGAATATGGTTTCGCTGGGTGATTACGTGAATTTATTTACAATTAATTTTATAATTTGGGAATTTAGAGTTGCTACAGCGCTCTGTCCTGGCCTAATGTAGAGTTTGGCTTTGAAATAGACCACTTAAAATAATGATTTCCTTACTCCTTCAACGTGTGCAATACGCAACACTCAACTGTGCAGCGAGTTGCCTATACGTAGTACTGCAGGATGATATTTATACAAAGTTTTTCTCGAGTGCGCAAAACTTCTTTACCGAGTTTAACAAAATATAAAATGTATGTAATTACGTTCTAAAACGTTTCTATTTCAAAGAATCCTCTATTTTACATTTTTTTAAACAACTTATAGGAGGAGATAACATATTGACTTCAGATTTGGTACACGCACTTTCTGTATAACGTCTTACAAATTTTACAAAAACCAAGTTTAATTGGTATACTTCCTACCTCGCTACTTTTTAGGGTCAAATCTTTTTGACTGGGTCTTATTTTTCACATTCATGTTTTACTTTCTCACTATACTAAAGTATAGAGAAATAATAGTGATCGTAAAAAAAATAGATGTTGAGATTTATGTGGAAATATCCGTTTTGGGACCCCCTGAGTTAAAAAAAGTGTTTTTTACAAATGTCTGTCTGTATACAAAGCAAGAGAAAAAACTATTCGATCGATTTCGAACAAATTTGCCATAAACAATCATGTCAATTAGGCCTGTATAGATGCACGAAAAACGTTTTTGACATTTTTTGAAAAACAACCCCCTTACTGTCCAAAAACCAACAAAAAATCAGTTATTATTTTTTTATAAAAAAACGGCTTTAAAGATTTTGATAAAATTTTGCTTATTTGTAGCCCTTAATGTAACATATCAATATGCAAAAAACCGCATCTTTCTAAAAATTCTCGTTTAGCTATTAATAATAATAACTGATTTTGGGGGGTTTTTGGCCGAAAAGGAGGTTTTTTTTCAAAATTTTACAAAAAATCTTTTCGTGCATCTATACAGGCCTAATTGACGTGTTTGGTGCAAATTTATTCGAAACATTTACGGTCTGACAATTACCCATAACCCATAGACAATTACCGGCTAATTTACCCATAACTGTCATGTGACATGATAGTGTAGCACAGCCTTAATCCGTTCACTGCTACGCAAATTTCGTATTTCCTATGCGAGGAGCTGACGTTTTATTTTTCATATTTACAGTCTAAATAAGTAGAAAATACTTATTTTTTTATTTTTGAACCTTTCCAAAGCACATAGGCTTAAAATTGGCGTGCGAAGCACTCAATGCTCTGTGTATTGAAAATTCTCCCAATACGGTGGTTGGCGTGCGAAGCACGCGTTTCATTGTGTATTGAAAATACTCCCAATACGGGGATTAGCGTGCGAAGCACGCAATGCCTTTTGTATTGAAAATATTCTCATACGGGGTTTGGCGTGCGATGCACGCAATGCACTGTGTATTGAAAATATTCCCAATACGGGGCTTGGCGTGCGATGCACGCAATGCATTGTGCATTGAAAATATTCCCAATACGGGGATTGGCGTGCAAATCACGCAATGCATTGTGTATTGAAAATACTCCCAATATGCGGGTTGGCGTGCGAAGAACGCAATGCATTTTGTATTGAAAATACTCCCAATACGGGGGTTGGCGTGCTTCGCCACAAGGGTATCTAAATAGTGCAATTATTTGTTGCAGCTGATCTCTTTGACTTACCTCATTTCAAACCATTTTATAAATCCATCTGTTGTAATTGCGTGCCGAAAAAACTGAATAATCTTTATGAAATTGTGTATCCGGCTTGCGATTCACTTTTAATTATACATTTTTTATCGTGTAAGGAAAAAAGTTAAAACTTGGGACTTTAAAAATGTCAATTACGTGACAAATGAACGGGATTAAAAAAAAAAAAAAATGTAAAATGCAAAACGGATGCGTTTTGGTTAAAACGAGACCTTGCAAACAATTTTATGATCAAAAATAAATTAAATAAATTGTTTTAAATTTAACACTGCTCTTATGGGATACAAATCCAAGATTACGGGCCACTACAGCAGACCCTTAACTAAAACAACGGAATTTGCCACCCCAACTGGCGATACACGAAATGTTTCGACCATTGTAGGACAGTGAGTCCGGGTACACTCCAACAAACTACCTCAAAAACATAGAGTCGGCCTTTCTGACTGGCAGCTTTACTCTTTGACCTCTATTTACTTCCAGACCTCTAGTACTTGGTGTGGCTGTAGGAAATATATTGAACGCAAATTTTTTATACATATTTTTTGTATTATATCTTTCGACCACGTACATGCAGCGAAAATAATTCGTCATATATTTTCAAAATGGCGGCCGTTTAAAATGTTTAATGTAATATATCTCGAAACCCGCTAACTTTATAAAAAAAAATTAGAAAAAAAGAAAAGCTGTTCACCTTTGTGAAAGAAACAAAAAGGTTTTTCTGTTTTCCCCGTAGCTAAAAAGATAAACTGAGATATCGGCTGAATTCAAAAAACATTTCTTTCTGCACTATTATTGTTGTTTCCGTAAACTGTTGTAGACGATACCAAAAAATCATGTTTTGAGTTTTTACCCGATAACTCGGTCATCTTTTAAGTTACGGGGAAAATAACAAAAAAGTTCTTTTCACGATACTACTGGAATATCAGTTGCTTTTCTATTGCGTGTATTGCCAGGTAAAATTCGTCATATCCGCAATAGTGAGGACAAATCAGCTGATTACAACAATACAATATTGAAATAATGCCCATCTGTTTAAAACATCGTGTTGTTGTGTTAGCTTTACTTCGTGTTTAGTTGATGTACAAATGGAAGAACTACCAGAGGCTTTTAAGAAGAAAGTTACTGAAATAAGTCAACACTTATTAACGGCGAAATCTAAGTATAAATATGAAGAATTCTACAACAAATTCTGTAAGTAGTTAAATGAACAATGCATAAAACCTAGCGAAGTATGCAATATTGGGGGTATTTTCAATAGTCAATGCATTGTATGCTTCGCACGCCAACCCCCGTATTGGAAGTGTTTTCAATTTAGTGACCCGTCTGTGACTCATCAATCCTCCGCGCCACACATACTCACTCAAACTCGACGACAGTAGCGCTCTCGCTACCTAGCGGCTGCCGCGCTAAGCTTGCCAGATTCAAATAAAACTAGGCTGAATTCTTAACACGGACGTTGCGCTTCTTAAGATGCGCAGTAGACTCGGAGTTGATGCGAGTGGTGGGGGGTCGGAAAGGCTCAGTCTGTTGCCGTGCTCTGAACGCAATACTTCGGTCTAGAAGCGAATAAAATATTCAAATAATTCGACCACGCAGCTGAACCGCTGACGTGAGTTGAGCAAATTTCCAAAATTAAGTTTATAGACCGATATTTTAGGGTTTCGACCAACAATTTGGGAAATAGGTCTATTCGCGACGGTGCTGAATAGCTGCAAAATGGTTCGCACACCATTCCACATATTGGGATTGTCTTCAATACACAAAGCATTGCGTGCTTCGCACGCCATTCCACATATTGGGATTGTCTTCAATACACAATGCATTGCGTGCTTCGCACGCCAAACCTCGTATTAGGGGTATTTTCAACACACAAAGCATTGCGTGCTTCGCACGCCAGCCCCACGGTAGAATCCACCACATTTTCTTTGAACCGGGTACTTCTATGGTATTTCACGTTTTGATCGATTTTGGGGGAACCAAGCGAGCTATAAGGTCGCGTAAAAAAACAAAATGTGCAGAATAACATCTTACATTTATATTTTTAGAAAAAACTCTAAAAAAAATTCATTCTCTTAGTAAAAATCTCAAAAAATAGTTACTTCCGGTCAAAAAACTTACTTCCGGTTGTTGGATTTTTTTGGCTAACGAACTCGTCCGAGCCACTTACACAAACAACAAGTGTACCAAATTTGGACCAAATCGGACTTAAAATGCGACCGCTAGAGTGCGAACACATATATACACACACACATATATATATATATATATATGAATTTTAATGACACCCCAAAACGTGTTCTGGGGACCATGATCGGTGCTCATTTGCTACTCCCGACCTTGGGTCTCACCATAAGGGCCACTGCAATAGCTCATTTTTCCTATGGAAATTCGCTAATAAATATATTGCCTGTGCGTGGTATCCCTTCCCCTCCAGCGGACAGCGTCCCCACTTGACTAAATTCTACCCTCCCGCCAACGCATCCGAGAGGTCGTTCTATATCTGACGAAGTATAACATTTTACCAGTCGTGACGAAGAACAAGTGCTATTAAACCTAACCGTATTGTTACCACAGAGCGACGTTTCATTTACCCCTTAATTTGGTTCGATTGTTTTCGAAAGTTGTAATTGAATTGTAAAAACACAAAGGGGCGAGGGTGGGAGACACGCAAGGGTGCAAGCGTGCCATATGGTGATAAAGAGTGTCATACGGTAGGGTGTAGTAAAGGCTACTGTACTGCTAGTCCGGTGTAGTGAGGCGATATGGCTGGGCGCAATAAGGTTAGTAGATAGTTTTGTAGTAGGCCTAGTGTCCAGCGTCGAAACTTTACCGGGTTATTTTTCAGCTAAAAACAAGCGGATAATACAATACCAGTAAGTCCCCGTGAAAAATCACAGGCTGATTAATTAGATACACATCAGAAATACATCGTTTAAAAAACAAACTATTTGAAAACAACAACTTATCTAGGCCTAAATAACTATGCTCACGGGGATTTTCAACTCGGTAAATGTGTACAATAATAGTTATTATAAAACTGTAGGCCTATTTGTTAAACATTTTTATGTGCATACGTTATTATATATTTATAGAAAGATAAAAACACTATCTTTTAATTGCTTTTACTTTCTCACTATACTATAGTGTGGAGAAAGTATAGTGATCGCAAAAAAATCGATGTTGAGATTTTTGTGGAAATATCCGTTTTGGGACCCCCTGAGTCCAAAAAAGTGGGTTTTACAAAATGTCTGTCTGTCTGTAGGTATACAAAGCTAGAGCGAAAACTATTCCATCGATTTCAAACAAATTTGCACCAGACATGTCAAGTAGGCCTGTATAGATGCACGAAATACGGTTTTGAAAATTTTTGAAAAACAGCCCTCTTTTTGGCAAAAAAACACCCCAAAAAATCAGTTATCTTTTTTTACAAAAAAACGGCTCTAACGATTTTGATAAAATTTGGCATATTTGTAGACCTTAATGTACCCTACCATATGCAAAAAACCGCATCTTTCTAAAAATTCTCGTTTAGCTACTAATAATAATAGTAACTAATTTTTATGGGTTTTTTTGCCATAAAGAGGGTTGTTTTTCAAATTTTTTCAAAACCTTTCTTCGTGCATCTATACAGCCCTAATTGACGTGTTTGGTGCAAATTTGTTCGAAATCGATCGAATAGTTTTCTCTCTAGATAATAATAACATTTATTAGTTAATCTGCTACTTTAATAAATCACTTCTCCTACCCCACCTACAATTATGAAGTCACGGTGAATCTGTTTAATAATTTAAATATGTTAGTGAGAAAGTATGTGCCAGTTAATGGTACCGTTTATTTATTTTATATTGATAGATCAAATGATTTAGAGATCACAGACACTTCGATATTCTTTATATGTATAGCTATTATGTAGATAAAAACATCATATCTCGAGAACTCTTCATATCCTAATGACTTTGTTTTTTTTTTTTTTTTTTTTTTTTTTTTTTTTGCTAATATGACGTGGTTTGAAGCCGATTTAAGAACTAGCCGATTTAAGAACTATTTTGAATTGAAGGTCTGGGTGGGGACTTTTTACCTCAAAGTCGGTTTGTCTGGCCTCTTTTGTGAGGCCTAACTGGCAAAGAGTAACAACTTTAGAAGACTCACATTTGTTAAATGTTAGTTAAATTTAAAAATAAACCCTTAGGATGCACAAAACCTAAGATTTCTCCTCAAAAACTATTAGAAACTTGTTTCAAATCATTCAATAGATAGTAGTCTACAGTAGCAGTTTTCCATTCAGTTTGTAAAATTAGGCCTACTATGTCAACAAAAACATCAAAATATTTTCTGACAAATTGATCCTTTAAAATTATTTACGAGCTATAAATGTCGCTATCAATCGGTAATTTTTATTGTTACATTTTTATCACTGACAATTTCCCATATGGAAAATTAATTTATTAATCAACGCTATTAATAAACAAACAGATAACATTGCACTGATTACGCGCATTCTAGGTTATGATTATGAACACGGATTATTTACAGTGCAAACAATATTGTAAAATTATTTAAATACAGGTTTTTTAACAGTGAATTTACCTTTTTCAACGACGAAGTATCCATCCATGCTGTTAGTTTTTGTTTGACAAAATTTACGAAACAAAACACTTTACTACAGAATTCCAGAGGTTGGAAATAGTTCTGAAGTAGTTCGGTCATTAGACGGTAGAGTGCACCACTAAGCGCTTACTATTTATACAGATGGGAAGATTGATAATGTAGACAATTTTTGCGAAATTCTATTTTTAATTCATCACACATATTAAGAGAACAGTATTTCCGGCCTGACGTATGCAGTGTGGCTGCACGAAACCATCCGTGGTGTTTATAAACATTTACAACAAACCTTTCAAGTGTAAATCTTAATACTCACTCAGGGCCGTAGATAGGATTTTTGTTTGGGGTGGGCTGATTCTGATTTATATTAAAGCACACCGGGTGGTTTACGGAATACCCCCCCCCCCCAATCAAGAAGAAAAAATTGAAATTTTAGGTATATAAAGTCGACTTTTTAGCACACTCATGTTATGAAAGAAGCATACATATTTTTAAGCTGTGTTACTAGCTTCATCATGGGTTAAGTGTAAGAAAGGACCATATGGTCCTAACTTAGCCCAAAATAAAGTCTTTTCTATCTTATCAAGTTTCAAGTAATTGAATTCAAAAAATTATAAACAATATATATGTCTAAAAGCAGTCATTGTATTTGTTTTTTCAAAGTGTACATAACTGTTCTGGACGAAAACTTAAATAAAATTCTGGAGGTAGAGTAAAATTACAATAACTGTATTATACTAATTCGTCAAATGCATTGCATAGTAGGCCTACATCAATGATTACAAAGTACCTATAAAACCTAAATAGGTTTTATACTATGTAATCATTGGCCTAAATACATGTCAAGGCCGTCATATTACAAAATTACACTACAGTGTAAGTTATTTGTACTGTGTCAATATTAATGCAATTTTGTAGGCTAATCCTAAATTTTTTTAAATCGTTGTATCAGGAAATTTCAGGGGCCCCTGGCTACGTGCCTGTTATCTCACTCTTCAATATTATGAAGAAGGCCTACAGAAGAAGGCCTACAGAAGAAGGCCTATTATGAAGGTGATTGCACAGACTTAAAATTTGGCACGATGAAAACCTTAAACTGTAGATCCATTCAACTGGTGAAAGAACTAGGCTTTCGATCTTTTATTTTTCCGTCAGTGACCTCTCTGTTGTTTCTTCTTTTGACGCGTTTCGGGATGTCCATCCCATCATCTGAAAATCCCTCGTTGATTAGAGGTTGTCTACACATTTTAAAACACAGTTGAGACGCGGACATCTTTATGGATACCGGACGCCGACGTCGGACCTACTGTGTTTTTAGCGAATTTCCATAGGAAACATGAAAACTAACTATTGGTGTGACCTAAGATTGCGAGAAGTCAATGAGCACCGACCATGGTCCAAAGAACACGTTTTGAGCTGTGAAGATTGATAATGTAGGCCATTTTATTAGCGAATTTTTCCTATGGAAAGTTGGCGTGCGAAGGGCGCAATGCATTTTGTATTGAAAATACTTCGAATACGGGGGTTGGTGTGCGAAGCACTCGATGCATTTTGTATTGAAAATACTCCCTTTACGGGGCTTGGCGTGCGAAGCACGCAATGCATTGTGTATTGAAAATATTTCCAATAAGGGGGTTGGCGTGCAATGCACTGTCCGTCAGCCGCTTCTCATAGTGTTAAAGGTCTGTTGTAGTGGCGGCCATCTTGGATTTTTATCCCATAAGAGCAATGTTAAATTTCAAACCATTTATTTCGTTTATTTTTTTTCATAAAATTGTTTGCAAGGTTTCATTTTAAGCACAATTACAATATCCGTTTTGCATTTTAGATTTTTTTAAAATGAGTTCTTTTGTTATGTAATTAACATTTTGTAAGTACAAAGTTTGAATTTTTTTCCTAACGCAATAACAAATTAATAATGAAAAGTAATTTGCAAGCCGGACCCGAAATTTTATAAAGAATATTCAGTTTTTTTTCAGCACTCATTTACAAAAGATGGATTTATAAAATGCTTTGAGATGAGGCAATGTCAAAGCTCTCAGCTGCAAGAAATTGCACTGTTTAGATACGGTTATAGAGAGAAGTGCTTGCGTTTCCGGTTGCTTTCTCGTTTACTGGAGCAGACCCTTAAGTGTCAAGCTCACATGTGCGTCCTTAGCAGTTAACGTGTTACGCCCCATACCCCGGTCTAGCCCCCCTAGAAAATATCATATGGGCGCCCAAGTATGAAGGCCCTCCGGAGCACGGGGCCCAGTACCACTAGTCCGGCAGCCCTGAGCCCCCCATAGTACGAGACAAAAACAATCAAGACATTTTAAAGATAATAGGCCAATGTTATTTCGACCATACATTCATCACACTATTATAATCGCTAGGTACACAATCGAGGTTACAATGTTGAAACGCATTAAGTAGGCCTACTGAATCCAAGTCGGAAAATGTCCAAACAGTGATGTGTGTAGCCTACGGAAGTGGGGGAGTTAATGCCGGAAGTTAGGCCTATTGTTGTACCTCCAAGTCTACAATAGTACCGTGATTGTTATTCGAACCAACACGCCCGTCAGCAGATTTTGTAAGTACAGTTTCATTTTAACGATTCACAGGTTAAATTTTGTTACGTAGGGTATTGTTTGTGATGTTGAGGTTATGTTACGATAAGGAGGGCTAGCAAATCGTTCGTAATGAAAGTACAGTAGTTTAAAATGACTAAATTGTTTTATTTTTAACATATCGTTTAAGGTTTTTTTAAAAATTACTAGTAGGCCTAACTCTTGTTGCAATTAATTTATCTTGGAATTATTGAAACTTTAGAATTATTGGATTTTTAATTTGTTTATAATCCAACACAATACTTTTGATTTATACTATGTATAAGCTTAAAAATATGTCGGTTCAAAACTGTCTTGTGAGTTTTAAACAATGAATGAAATAAAAAAATGCTTTATTTCGCAAAAAAATTAGGCTAGCGTACCACAATTATTGGCGAAATACAATAATTTGACCACGCAGCTGAACCGCTGACGTAGGCCTAAGTTGAGCGAATTTTCAAAATTAAGCTTATAGGTTATGTTTTAAGGTTTCAACCAACTATTTGGGAAATCGGTATAATCACGAAGGCGCTGAACAGCTGACTGTGTGTACGAAATATATTTGTAGAATTTGTTTGCACCTCGCCCTCCAGCCCCTGCTCAAGTGCTTCGTCCCGCTCGCAGCGGAAAAACTCGTCCGCATAGGACCAGAAGATTCCCCCACGGTAAAATTCCCCATGTGAATTTGAACCGGTGAACTTTTTTGGTATTCTACGTTTTGTTCGATTTTGGGGGAACTAAGTGAGCTATAAGGTCGTGTAAGAAAAAACAAAATGTACAGAATAATATCCTACATTTATTCTTTTAGAAAAAATCACAAACAAATTTCATTATTGTAGGCCTACGATACATCTAAAAAAACAGTGCTACCGGTTGTTGGTTTTTTTTTTGGCTAACGAACTCGTCCGAGCGACTTGGACGACCATCGTGTGTACCAAATTTGAACCGAATCGGACTTAAAATACGGCCGGAAGAGTGCGAACACATACGTAAATATTTACAATATTTAATGACACTCCAAAACGTGTTCAGGGGACCATGATCGGTGCTCACTGACTACTCCCGACCTTAGGTCTCACCATAAGGGTCACTGCAATAGCTCTTTTTTCCTACGGAAATTCGCTAAAAAGCTTTATTTTGCAACAGAAACAGGCAGACACAATATTAACTTTGGCGAAATACAATAAAATATTCCTTTCCAACAAACATACTTAGCATATACTTTGTGATTCAGAACCATACGGGCAATGTTTCAGTAGCTCATTCTTTGGCTAAAAAAGGCTCCGTTTCCCAGATAACCGCCATTTTGTTTTTTGTTTGTTTACAAAATAATTCTTATCTGGTTATAAATGTTTTACTGATTGAGTTCAAACTTGGCATGAAGTTTAACCTAACATCATCTAGCTTTAAAAAGATAAGAGACTATATCCAATCATGCGTTTCAAAATATGTCAAGACACCTTTTTGTAGCCCTTTTTATTCCCTATCGGATGGTGTAACTGTCAAAACAATCGGATGAATGATGATAGCAAAGTTAAAAATAATAACAGCATATGTACATACAATATTGTTGTGTTTAGTGTGTTGGTATAGGATGTCGGGTTGAACAAACCAATTATTACTTTCTCACTATACTATAGTATAGAGAAAGTATAGTGATCGCAAAAAAAAATCGATGTTGAGATTTTTGTGGAAATATCCGTTTTGGGACCCCCTGAGTCCAAAAAAGTGGTTTGTACAAAATGTCTGTCTGTATGTATACAAAGCTAGAGCGAAAACTATTCGATCGAGTTCAAACAAATTTGCACCAGACATGTCAAGTAGGCCTGTATAGATGCACGAAAAACGGTTTTGAAAAATGCTGTAAAACAATTCCCTTTTTGGCAAAAAAAAAAAAAACACAAAAGAAATCAGTTATTATTTTTTTATAAAAAACGGCTCTAACGATTTTGATAAAATTTGGATTTGTACAATGTACCCTACCATATGCAAAAAACCGCATCTTTCTAAAAATGCTCGTTTAGCTAATAATAATAATAATAAATGATTTTTGGGGTTTTTTGGCCATAAAGGGGGTTGTTTTTCAAAATCTTTTTTCGTGCATCTATACAGCCCTAATTGACGTGTGTGGTGCAAATTTGTTCGAAATCGATCAAATAGTTTTCTCACTAGATAATAATAATAATAATATGTATTAGTTAATCTTTTACTTTAATAAAAAATCACCTCTCCTACCCCACCCTACAAGTCACAGTGAATCTGTTTAATAATAATTTAAATGTGTTTGTGAGAAAGTATGTGCCAGTTCCTGGCACCGTTTATTACACATAACTTAACTATTATTTTAATAATACGTATAAAATTAAAAACAATTTTCATTGTTGTTAAAAAAATAACTTTTTTGATTCCTAAAATTGTTTGTAAAGTTAGCGGTTTTGGAGATATCTGACATTGAACATTTTAAATGGTTGCCATTTTTACTTTCTCTCCCCTATACGTAGTAGGCTATATGGAGAAAGTATTGTTTTCATTCATCTAAATTTTCGAATTAGAATTGTTAGTGGAAATATCTGTTTTGGTACTCCCTGAACTCCAAAAAAATGTTTTGTGGAATTATCTGTGTTGGTGCTCCCTGAACCCAAAAATATTTTTAGTGAAATTATTTGTTTTGGTGCTCCATGAACCCAAAAAAGTGTTTTTTTGGTGATGTCTGTCCGTGTGTCTGTTAGGATGTGTACAGAGCTGGAGACCATACCAACGGTCCGATTTTGATGAAATTTGGTATGTAGTAGGTGTAGTTCTGGAATCTCCAGGCGTTTTTTCATTTTTTTCAATTTTTTTATTTTTAAGGGTTTTACCCCCAAAAGTGGCCCAAAAACGAGAAAAATCCAAATTTCTCAAAAACGGCTCTAACGATTTTGATAAAATTTGGCTTATTTGTAGAGCTTAATGTACCCTACCATGTGCAAAAACCCGCATCTTTCTAAAAATCTTCGATTAGGTAGTAATAATAATAACTGATTTTTGGGAGTTTTTGGCCAGAAAGAGGGGTGTTTTTCAAAATGTTTCAAAATCTTTTTTCGTGCATCTATACAGGCCTAATTGACATGTTTGGTGCAAATTTGTTCGAAATCGATCGAATAGTTTTAATAATAATAATAATAATAATAATATTTATAGTTACTCTCCTTCTTTAATGTGCCCCCTCTTCTACTTTAATACAATTAATTATGAAGTCACAGTGAATCTGTTTAATAATTTAAATATTTTTGTGAGAAAGTATGTGCCAGTTCCTGGTAGCGTTTATTAAAGTATACAAAAGAACGTTTCGAGTTTTGTACAACGGAAAAAGACGTCATACCAAAATTAATTTCAAAATGACTGTAATTTAAAATTTTTAAACCAAAATAACTCAAAAAGCGTAAATTGTATAGGCCGTGAAGTTACCGAACGTTTTGGTTGTCAAAATTATCGAAAAAAAGGATGTCAGTAATACAGCGTCCATAGTGAGCATAGTTCGAAGCATTACAATAATACAGCCTACCACTTTCAACAATGCACACTAAGGACGCTGTAATGTTACATTTTGTTCGATAATTTGACAGTTATACCATTAGATACGAAATGAAACGGACTATAAAAATGTATGCCTACTCTTGACTTTTTTATAAAAATGTACGCCATTCTTTAATCTCATTTTATCGTACTTCCGTGCTAGAAACTTGAAGTTTGTAACACTATAACGACATGTTTTACTTCCAACCCCGGAAAAAGTCAAAACTGTTGTCCAACTTTAAAATCAAGTGCAGAACCTTTTAATGTTTTTTTTAAGGGTAGACGGTCGTATAAAAACTAACTGTACCTACCAATAGTGAGGGTGGGGTGCTGCAGACCCTTAAAATAAATGTAGGCCTACCCCTGATATTGTTCGATATAAATTGCCACAGATAAAAGAATAACTAATAGTAGTTTCATTTAGTATCTGTGATATTGCTTAGTAGTAGGCCTACTTATGTAGGGCTAGGTTTCCATACAGTTGACACATTAGCATGTCGACAAGCTAATAACACACAACCAATAGGACTACACCAATTCACACCAATTAAACCATCTATTAACATGCAAGAGAGTCGAGAAAAGTTTACGATGTACCTTATTGCTATAAAGAGTATCCTAGATCCCGAAGCATGCGCAGTAGGTCCAGATATTCTGCGTGAATGACAGGGTGATGTTTTATATAATAGAGCGATTTAAATCTAACGTAAAAACTCTGTTCGTTGATAAAAAATTTACCGATTCTAAATTTTCCAAGTACATAGGTTGCTACGGTAATAAATGTCAATTCTTTAAAAAAATTGTGGTGGTTCAGTAATAGGCCTAACCTTAAAAAAAACTTTTTATCCAAATCAGCTGTTTTATTTATAATATGTAACAGCAGATGATTGAATTATAATACAGTGTAAGCGTGTTTCATTGATTTTTGTGTTTGATTTTATTTTGTTAACCTATAACCTAAAATAGCTGTTCGTCGTGAAGAATAAATACCTAATAAACGCATGCTAAATTTACAAAATTGGTTGCTATGGTAGAATGAATGTAAACATGTCAGCTGTTTTGTTTATTATAAGGCTGGGAGTGCACTCACGTATTTTCACCGTATTTACGCTTTAAAACCAAAATTTTGCAAAATCTTTTCTTAATGTGCGTCTATGATTGCATAAGATTTACCTTCGTATATGTATCTTAAGGGTCTGCTCCAGTAAAAATAAAATGGATTTTTATCCCATAAGAGCAATGTTAAATTTCAAACCAATTATTTCCTTTACTTTTTATCATAAAATTGTTTACAAGGTCTCATTTTAAGCACAGTCACAATACGCATCCGTTTTGCAATTGACATTTTTTAAAAATTTCTTTAATTTGTCAAGTAACTGACATTTTATAAGTACAAAGTTTGAATTTTTTTCCTAACACAATAAAAAATTAATAATGAAAAATAATTTGCAAGCCGGATCCGAAATTTTATAAAGAATATTCAGTTTTTTTTTCAACACTCAATTACAAAAAATTATAAAATGGTTTGAAATGAGGCAATGTCAAAGCGTTCAGCTGCCCGCTTCAAAACCGCTTAGACTCTAAAATATACCAGGTGTCTTAAAAGCCCCCCCCCTCTTTAACTTTTGTGTTTATTAAAACAAACAAATATCCTTTGGGGAACGATACTAACTTAGCCCAAAGTATCTTTTGAAGCAATCGGAAATTACGAGTGTCCCCTAAAAATGGGGGATTTTGGGGGCAACTCAAAATTTTTAAATGGGAAGTATGGTCATGTGATACCTCATTTTAAAGGTCTATTTAAGACTAGGAAAATGACACAAAGAAAATAAAAATCGGACCACCCAAAACAAAATGGCGGCCCTAAACGTGTTTAAATAAATCGACATAAAGTTGCTAATATCTCGAAAAGGAAGACTTTTTAGAAAAAATTTCAAGAGACAAAAATGTTTATTTCAAAGTGTTTGACCTAAAATATTGCTTCCAAATCGATTTCGTAAATTTTAAGTCGACTCCTACATCTTAGAAAATTTTGTAAAAAATAAAATTTACGAAATCGATTTGAAAGCAGTTTTGTAGGTCAAGTACTTTGAAATAAACATTTTTTGTCTCTTGAAATGTTTTCTAAAAACTGTTCCTTTTCGAGATATAAGGGTGCGTTCAGAAAGAAAGCTGGTTGCAAGCGCTTGCTAACAAGCGCTGGCCGGCGCCGACCGGCGCGAGAAAAAGTTTTCATTGTATCAAGTTTGTGCGTTTAGAGACAACGCTTGTTCCGACTTGCAAGCGCCTGCTACAAGCGCTGACCGGCAAGCAAGAACTTTTGATACTTGTTTTCCGGCGCTGGTAGCAGTCAAGTCGCTGACAACTCGCAGTGAAAACCACATTTTTTATCTTATATGGTTTTTAAAAACTATTTGTATAGAATTATTATATGGTAAATGGTTATTAAAACAAATAGTTTCAAACATATTAAGGACAAATAACTAGCCGTTCTTCCGAATGAATTGGTTGCTTTTGCCAGTTTCCACAGGATTTATCCAAATTAGTTTCAATTTTCTTGAGTATATAAACTCCATTCTCGATATGTGAAAAAAACCTTACAATGTAGAATATTTATTGAGGAAACAGATGGTGGTATTCACCACACCCTTAGCAACTTTATGTCGATTTATTTCAACACGTTTAGGGCCGCCAGTTTGTTTTGGGTGGTCCGATTTTTATTTTCATTATGTCATTTTCCTAGTCTTAAATAGACCTTTAAAATGAGGTATCACATGACCATACTTCTCATTTAAAAATTTTGAGTTGCCCCCAAAATCCCCCATTTTTAGGAGGCACTCACAATTTCCGATTGCTTCAAAAGATACTTTGGGCTAAGTTAGTATCGTTCCCCAAAGGATATTTGTTTGTTTTAACAAACACAAAAGTTAAAGTGGGGGGAACTTTTAAGACACCTGTTTTATAGAGTCTAGGGACATGCTCTTTTCCCCCACCAACCCCGGCGGAGGAGACCCATGGCGAAGCCAATGCAAACAGATTATCATATAATCTGATATTTTCACGGAAATGACGATTGAGCGGTGACCTATACATAGCTAATGTTAAATAATCAATAATCAACCTTTCAAACAAATTTTTATATTACCAACTAAAAGAAACGATACACCTACAATATGTAACACCATCTGTTTGTCTTACAATACAGTAAGCCTCTTGTCTGTTTTTACCTAATCTAACAAAAACTGCTAGCTGTGAATAATTAATTACTCGATTCTAAATTAGTCAAACTTTTGCAAATAAACGTGATTTGGTTCATTCTAGGCCTAACCTAAAATTGTGTTAAGCTTTTGATCCAAACCGGCTGTTTAATTTATACTACGTAAAAACATCCGTTTCGAATTGTAATACGGTAAGCGTTTTCGTTGATTTTTGTTGCGTTTGCTTTCATTTGGTCAACCTAAACTAAAAAAACCTGTTGGTTGCGAAGAATAATACACAGATTTTAAATTCATCAAGTTGGATGCTACGGTAGTGAATGCGTAAATGCATGCTGCAAACATGTTGCTGAACTTTTGATCCCACCATAGACTCACTATCTTTACGTTTTAAAATTAAAATTTTGTAAAATTCTTTCTTGTGCGTCTATGACCCTATAAGAAAATACCTTTAAATGTTCGTATTTTTAACTTAGGTAGTTGTTGCTCTAAGTTGTAGTCAGCCAGGACAAAGCCGCTTAGTTATGCAGATTTAGTTAATTCTCGATTAATTAGACCAACTCTAGGCTATTACTTTTAATTGTAAAATTGTTTAGGCCACGTCCATTTTTAGTTTTGTCTAAATACGGCACGTGTCACAGTGATAATAGTTCAACTATTGTAGTTCGTGTAGGGTATCACTGAAGACGGTGATATTGCCGTTGATAAATAAACGCATTATTTATGAGAATCTGTGTTCTCTTTATCATTCTATCAAAATCTGTTTTACCCAAACGAAACCGAATGTTGAGGAAACAAAACAGCATGCTAAAATATCAAAATATTCCGCGTCACGCTTTTACTAATGTATGCCTTGCTTATAAATTCACGTAACAGATAGCATCTTGCTTGCACGCTATATTATATAATTACCTAGTTTTTTTTACACATTTAAGCCTAAGCCTGTAAAATGCGGTCGCTCTCTTTCCGTTGTTTGTTCATATTGACAAACTCTCTTTTATTAATTGTAATATCGTTCGTGTCCTATTTCGCAAAGCTGCAGTACTGATTTTAGGGTTTCTGGTGTTCCTCAGAGATCCGTGCTAGGCCCGATACTGTTTTGTACTAACATAATGGCAGACTCACAGCTTTCGCTGATGATACCGGTCTAACATATTCGAGTATAGTCTAGGCTTACATATAAAACAAATTCATAATTATACGCAAGAAGATCTAACCAGGTTTAGGTAGGCTACTGGTTTGATGAGAATTATTTTGTATTGAGCGAAAAGACCAAATTTACGGTGTTTGGGCTACCGAAAGAATGCAGTTTTGTTGAAAAATAATTTATCATATTTTGGTTTTTTGTAGCATGGGTATAAAAAGATGTCATAGCAAACATGCATACAAAATTTGCGTTCAATATAATATTTCCTACAACCAAAGATATTAAGTACTGTATTTTGTAAAAAAATACTGTGACAGCGAAGCCACGGGTACCTGCTAGTAACTATGTAAATAATTCGACCACGCAGCTGAACCGCTGTCGTGAGTTGAGCGAATTTCCAAAATTAAGTTTATATGTTTTAAGGTTTCAACCAACTATTTGGGCAATTGTTCTACTCACTAAGGCGCTGAATAGCTGCCTACGCTTACTAAATTTAGCCTATTAGTAGAATTTGTTTGCACCTAAGCCTCCAGCTTCGACATACGCGCTCCTTCGTTCCACTCGCTCGCAGCGTACAAACTCGGCAGTCGGGCTCGGATCATCACGTGGATTTGAACCGGGTACTTTTATGGTATTTTACGTTTTGGTCGATTTTGGGTAACAAAGCGAGCTAGAAGTTCGTGTAAAAAAAGAAATGTAAAGAATAATATCCTACATTTTTACTTTCTCACTATACTATAGTACAGAGAAAGTATAGTGATCGCAAAAAAAATCGATGTTGAGATTTTTGTGGAAATATCCGTTTTGGGACCCCCTGAGTCCAAAAAAGTGGTTTTTACAAAATGTCTGTCTGTACGTATGCAAAGCTAGAGCGAAAACTATTCGATCGATTTCAAACAAATTTGCACCAGACATGTCAAGTAGGCCTGTTTAGATGCACGAAAAACGATTTTGAATAATTTTGAAAAACAACCCCCTTTTTGGCAAAAAAAACTCAAAAAAATCAGTTATAATTTTTTTATAAAAAAAAACGGCTCTAACGATTTTGAAAAAAATTGGCTTATTTGTAGCCTTTAATATTATATACTCTACCAAATGCAAAACACAGCATCTTTCTAAATATTCTCGTTTAGCTAGTAATAATAATAATAATAACTGATATTGGGGGGTTCTTTGGCCATAAAGGGGGTTGTTTTTCAAAAACTTTCAAAACCTTTTTTCGTGTATCTACGTGCCTAATTGACGTGTTTGGTGCAAATTTGTTCGAAATCGATCGAATAGTTTTCTCTCTAGATAATAATAATAATTAGTTAATAATTACTTTAATAAATCACCTCTCCTAAATGAATCTGTTTAATAATTTAAATATGTCTGTGAGAAAGTATGTGCCAGTTCCTGGTACCGTTCATTTTTAGATAAAATCACAAAAAAGTTTCATTCCAGTAAGAAAAGTCTAGAACAATAGTTATTTCCTGTCAAAAAAAACGTGCTTCATGTTGTTGGATTGTTTTGCTAACGAACTCGCTCCAGCGACTTAGACAAGCAACGCATTATGTACAAAATCGGACTTAAAATGCGACCGTGAGAGTGCTAATACATGAACACATATATATAAATTTAATGACACCCCAAAACGTGTTCTGGAGACCATGATCGGTGCTCATTGGCTTCTCTCAATCTTAGGTAACACCAACAGTTCATCTTTCCCATGGAGATTCGCTAAAAACACAGTAAGAAAGTGAATTTTAACAAAATTTGGGTATGCAGCTAGTTTTTCAGAACACTCAGAAACTTGTTTACTACTACTAAATTCTGTTGTGCCATCTTCGACTGTGGCTTGCACATACCTTAGTCCGGCATCTATAGGGGGTTGAGTATGCACTGAAAGTGTAACGCATTTTGACTTTTAATTGTTTTTGGGGGCACCTTGGAAATGACCAAAACCGATGTTGTCGCCCTCTCAGCAGGTGCACAACTTGGGGGGGGGGGGGGGGGGGGGGGGAAGTAGCGCGGGGCGCGTTCTATAAAAGCGCTCAAATCTCGTAAACGAGACGTGATAGAAACATGCTCTAAACGGCATTTTATTAAACACATTATGTTCTTCAAAAAATGTCATTAGCAAAAATCCCGTAACTGCAAAGGAAATCGAGAAATGTATGTATATCTTTAAAAGTACCATATTTTATTTATAATTGCA
Organism: Philaenus spumarius; assembly: GCA_018207615.1. NCBI lineage: Eukaryota > Metazoa > Arthropoda > Insecta > Hemiptera > Aphrophoridae > Philaenus > Philaenus spumarius. The sequence continues at coordinate 87,875 of JAGFPH010002820.1, forward strand.
ATAACTTATGACGATTTCATTACTATTAAATAATATTATACTATTAATCAATATATTTTCAATTTTCATGTTATTTCATCACTCATCAAATAGTATTTATTTCAAAATATTCTGTATACGCGAGGTTTCCGGGGTAGTGGACTGCGCGGGGGAAGTAGCGCGGAGGCGCGATCTATAAAAGTGTTCATATCTCGTGAAGTAGACATGATAGAAACATGCTCTAAACGACATTGTATTATACACATTATGTTCTTCGAAAAATGTTACAAGCAAAACCCATGTACCCGTAATATAAATTAAGTAGTTTAATATTTTTTTTAATATGTACTTTAATTCAAAATAATGGGTCCTTTGCTGTTTAAACGATAATAACAGCCACATTATACCTGAAAAAACTAAATATGTATACATATAAAAAGGTATTATCGTATTTTATTTATTTTACTTGTTATTTTATAAATAGAATTTCCTCTTGTGAGAATGAATTCTTCAGCCTTAACTGTATCACTTTGATTGTCTTTGAAACTTTCACATAGCCTACTATATACACTTAATTGAAATTAACAAAAATAACTTATATATTGTGTTTAAAATTTAAATTAACTGTTATGAGATGTTTGATTAAGATAGAGAGTCAATTAAACAATGTTTTGCAGATTTTATAAGCCATTCTCTTCGATTTCATTTTCATCTTCTATGTGTGATAGCGTTGTTTTCGGGTTTTTACAATTGTCATAGCATTTGTAGTAAGAGCAGCAGGAACAGTTGTTGGAGAAACAGCCACAAGTTGCCTTGGAGCAGTTTTTGGAGTTGCATGGTTTAAGTAACGTAGTAAGAGTAAGGGACATTTCCATAAAAAGAGGGTTTAAGTTTCCAGAACTATCTTGGAAAAATCCGTACTTTAATAAATCTAAAGGTTCGATTTCAGCACTTAGGGACTTTTCCCAATAGTAGTTGGGCACTACACCGTAACAGATGTAATTTGTAACTGTCTGTTGTGCAAGACAGTTTGCTTATATCATTGACAACAGAAGAGTTTGTTGTTATTTGGATGTAGCGACTTTCATTGCAAGTTTCTCCTTTTCTTCTCAATAACTTCAAATAGAATGCTTCTAATTTTGTCACAATATCATCTGATAGTTGTCGTTTATTTAAAAGCTGCAAAATACCACACATGTTTTCTGTTATCATTGAATAGTTGATCATGTTCACCTGCAGGTTGATACACCATTGCTGTTACGTGCGTTGTCTCTTTCCCGTCGTACGTTTCCTCATTGAAGTGATCATTATCAATAGCCCCGAGAATAAATAAACCTGAATTCGGAACTATGTTCGATGGGATAGGTATACTGTCACCGCTACTTTCAACTGTATGAGTCAAAACTTGGTTGTCAAGTCTAGTGATGGTGCTATAACTTATTGAATGTCCTAATTTGTTTAGTAATGTTATGAGAAATTTAGATCTGGTATAGTGATGGATGCTTTGTAAAGCTACATGTTTCGGGGTGAGGTTACCATCACTTACTGTATTATGTAAATCCATATAAATTGATATGCACTTTCTTCTGATATCATCGGTAATTTTTCTATCTTTGAAAACTACTTGCCTAAAGAAAGAATCCCATGAAGGAGAAAACTTGAAATTGTCAAAAGAATCGGAAATCGCTGATTCATTACTCAAAAACTTATCCAGTTCGAAAGCTTTGTAATGACGCATAACAATTCCTGTGTCATTTACATGATTTTGCGATTTTTTAATTATCTAGGATAACTTTTTAGTGCTGTCCCACCTACGCACACTACATGCGTTATTGTTTGTTACTGAAGTTTCTTTCGTATTAGCAACATAAGGACTGTCATTTTTATCTTGGCAAAACAAACATAGTGCTATGTTAAAGTATTTTTTTTTTTTAGAGACGTTCAAATCAAAAGCCATGTTAGATTCATTATTCCTTTAAGAAAAACGAAAAAGTATTACTAAAAGATTAAGAGTTTTTTTGCTCGAATTTTAATAAGCAGAATAAGTCTACAGTATTTGTAAAAATGTCACAGATGCCATACTATAAAGTAAACTATTGACTGGTTTGCATGAATCAGGAATAGTTTTTCAAGTCTTATCTGTACTTGCCGCTGGCCGGTAGGTTTCATTTCCGGCGTCGCAGTGTTCATTTCAACTACCTCGGAAACCTCGCGTGTATAAAATAATTTGAAATAAATACTTTTTGATGAGTGATTAAAGATGAAATAACATCAACATATATTGGTTAATAGTATAATATAATTTAATAGTAATGAAATCGTCATAAGTTATTGCAATTATAAATAAAATACGGTACTTTTAAAGATATACGTACATTTCTCGATTTCCTTTGCAGATTTGGGATTTTTGCTAATGACATTTTTTGAAGAACATAATGTGTTTAATAAAATGCCGTTTAGAGCATCTTTCTATCACATCTCGTTCACGAGATTTGAGCGCTTTTATAGAACGCGCCCCCGCGCTACTTCCCCCCTGCCCCCAAGTTGTGCACCTGCTGAGAGGGCGACAACATCGGTTTTGGTCATCTCCAAAGTACCCCCAACAACAATCAAAAGTCAAAATGCGTTACACTTTCAGTGCATACTCAACCCCCTATAGATGCTGGACTACCTGTATTTCTACTACAATGACATTGCATTGGCAATTATTTGTTATGACAAGAGCGTCACGTATTTCCTGATAGACTCGCTGTTTCCGGTTACAGCCTGCAGGTGTCGCACTAGTTGACCATGTTATGAATTCATTTCAATCACAACCTCAAAACAGCTGATTCAGACCAGATAAATACAACACAGCTTAAGGTTAAGTTGGGTCAATAACTTATCACATTATTTGGGAATTTCGATAGCAAAGATGAACTATTGCTGTGACTTGTGGTGAGACCCAAGGACGGGAGAATTGAATGAGCACCGATCATAGTCCCCAGATTATGTTTCGTGGTATATATAACTAGAGGGCTTAGCCCCCTGCTCGCTTCGCTCGCCAGAAACAGCGTTGTCTCGCCTCAAAATGTAAATACATTACGATTTTTATTCTCAGTACGATTTTTTACCCCTTAGCAGCACGTAAAAAAACGCAAATATAGTTTAGTTTTCTATGTACCTTGTACGAAAGAAATGTAAAATTTTTCAGCTCTCTAGTTTTAAGGAAAGTGTAACAATTAATATTTATTGTTTTAGGGGTTGTTTCAACCCTTAAATCAAAATTAATTCAAACCTATGTTACTCAGAAATAGTGTAGCATCTTAATAAATTTTTTTTTTCAATTCAGGTACTCCCTACATACAAACAAACAAATTTTACCTCTTTATAATATTAGTATAGACTAGCGGCTCTGCCTACGGCCTCAGATGGCTGCTTCGCTTCGCTCGCAGTTGGAAAACTCTCTAAAGGCTCTCGCTAATCTTTGGCTCGTTTGAACCTGGGTGAACGAGCATCGTTCAGTATTTTTAACATCTGGATTGTATCTATAATGTAACTATTCGAATATTTAGTGACTTTGAAGGAGGGATAAAAAGAAGCTGTACCTATTCGCTTTCTAAGTGACTTGAAAGGTGGTATAAAAAGAAGTTCAGATTTTAAATTTTATGCGCATTTTTCAGACTTTATGCGCGTTTTTGAAGACATAAGACCTAGCGCATTCAATTCCTGACGTCAAATAAACCCTGTATGCAAGTTTTCATCAAAAACGTTACAACCGTTTTCGAGATCCGCTACAGATACAAATATACAAACATAGATACAAGAATTGCTCATTTAAAGTAATAGGACTAGGGACTCTGCCCCTGGACGCTTCGCTCGCAGTTGGAAAATTCGCTAAATAATCTCGTTATTCTTTGGCTCGTTTGTACATAGGTATGTAAAATTATGAAACCAGGCTTAAATATATTAACAATAACTACAAGATTAATTATAACCGCAAATACATGATTTAGAAACGTAAGAGGCTTTCATTACGATTTTAGTCCTAGTTCTGCTATCTTCTGTCAACTAAAGCTTTGAAACCAGGCCTAAATATAGTAAAAATTATTGCAGGATTAACATAACCTCAATACTATATTTCAGAAATGAGCCAGGCCTATAAGTTATTACAAAATTGACTAAGTATTAGAATTTACCCATCTTTGCCAAGTTTACCTTTTTTTTTTTTGAGAAAATAAATTGTTAAATCAGGCCCAATTTATTCTAATTCTTACGTGCTAAAACAGTATAAATTAGCTTGCTTTTTAACAGTAATTAAAAACTATCCAATGAACAGTTGATAAAACAGTATAAATTGGCTTGTTTATAAACAGCTGTTTTGATCGCTTTATTTACTATTTCGTTGTTATTTTGTAACCAACATGGCAACCCATAAGACTCTATGTTAAAATTTTCCACTTTTAAATTTGACTTTCTCAAAACATTGCGTTTTTACACGAAATAAATCTATATGGGTGTACTTAAAAATCAAAACTATACCTAAATACAAAATTTCTTTGAATTCGTTAGAGCCGTTTTCCAGATCCGCGACAGATGCAAAGATAGAAACAAAGATAGATACAAGAATTGCTTATTTAAATTAATAGGATTATATAATATATTATGTGTTCGCACTCTAACGGTCGCATTTTACGTCCGATTTGGTATGCACGTTGGTTTTCTATGTCACTGGAAAGAGATCGTTAGAAAAAAAAAAAACTTTTTATCTAATTATTTACATATGGGATATTATTCTGCACATTTTGTTTTTTACACCATCTTATAGCCCGTCTGGTTCTCCCAAAATCGATTAAAACGTAAAATACAATAAAAGTAGGTACCATAAAAAGAGGGTAGCAGTCCATAATCCGAGGGCACAAGGCCGAGGACGAGTGTTTCCGCTGCAAGCGTAACGAAGCAGGGAGTGAGCCGGGGCTGAGGTGCAAACAAATTCTAACATATTTCGTACACGGAGGCAGCTATTCAGCGCCTTCGTGAGTAGACCAATTTCCCAAATAGTTGGTTGAAACCGTAAAACATATAAACTTATTTTTGGGAATTCGCTCAACTCACGTCAGCGGTTCAACTGCGTGATCGATGTTTTTATAAATTTTGGATTTCGGTATTATATTTTCAGTGAGAAAGTGTTTTTCTTTTAGGTTATGGGTAATGGTGGAAGCCACGGGCAGAGGGACAAAGACCTACGGCTAACCGGCACTGGCATACGTTTCAACCAACAACAGCTGACCGCTTTGAACATCCATTTCTCGGAACAGCTGGAAAATACTTCAGGTATGTATGTATGCAGGAGATATTTATTAGAGTTTGTTATTCGTTAAACCAGTTCAAACAAGGGTAGCTGATATCATTATAAAGGGCCATCAGTAATTTACTATTAGAAAAGTGAGTTTCCATTATTTGCTAACAGATTGCAGACCGTGTAACTCAGTGGTAAAAAGAAAGGGATGTTATCTTCTTTGATGTGCACTTAGCCGCCGTTGTACCATTAGACTATACAGGGTGTCCTCGAACTCTCTGGACCCCTTTTGTGGATATGTTCCTGGGATCGAGATAAACATATTTCACAATATAATCATGGGTCTACGGGGCTTATTTTTTCGTCTGTCTGTCTATATGTGTTTTTTACAAAATATTTAATATTTTTAAAAGTTGACCAGATATTGAGCTCAAACTTTGTATACCTATTTGTTGCGTAGCCTTTTATCATTGTACGAAAAATTAGAACATTATTTTCAATATTTTTAAAATGGCGGCTGTTTATAATTTTTAAATGTCAAATATCTCAAAAACCGCTAACTTTACAAAAAAATTACAAGAGACAAAAAAGTTTAATTTTTTAATGACAAACACAATGGTTGTATTATTTTGTCGGTAGCTTAAAGAATAACAGAGATATTGTCAAAAAAAAGGAAAAATGTATTTCTTGGTAGTTGTCAACAATACCGAGAATAAATTACTCTAGAAACAAAATATTTTAAAGTTATTATGAGCTAAAATAATAATTTATTTGCATTATGTTCCGAACACTTCCTGAGCTGATTCTACTAGCAAAAATTAATGAAAAAAGTTCATATATTCATAGTTCCAGAAATGCTTCTTTAGAGAGTTACAGCTGGCAAAATATTTCACCCGTGTTTCAGATTATTCACAGAAACGAATCGCTATTGAAATATGTAGGACGTTAATTAAGATGTGAAATTTAATTTAATTTCCGTAAAATTAGCATATAAATTTAATAAAATAGGCCCCAGTTCTGTAACTGCAGTAATTGTTGCGATATTTGACGCAAAACCCAAAATTCTGTCCGAATTGAGACCGAATTGGGTATTGTTGACAACTACCAAGAAATATATTTTTCCTTTTTTTTTGGCAATATATCTGTTATCTCTGTTATAGCCAGTAAACGAACTACCAAGTGGCGGGTAATTTCCTTACCCTGGATAAGTATCCTCACCAACTCTACTCCGACCCATGACTCTCTAGTTAAGGGCCGAGTTCGGGACCACTCTTAACCAACATGTTTACGGGAATCTGAAATATACGCATGATCTATACTTTCAGAATATGTTTCAAAAATTTTAATCAGCAGTAACAATTAATTAATTTCTATGTATTTTTTAAAATAACTCTCCAAATTGTGTAACATTTATGCAAAATTAATATATCCGACTGGGCCCATCTTGTGCGTTGTTAATCTACACGCCATTAACTGTCATTTTCAGACCACATTTTGCACGGAGTAGAGTCTTAAGGGGCCCTCACACTGGGCAAAAATGTCGCTCAATATTTTGTGTCATAGTTTGACTATTATAGCTCGTGCATCACTGAAGATGGCGACTTTGTTGTTGAAACGCGTTTGAGTTAATAAAAGTATTAGTTGTGACATTTTGTGTTCTAAGTTTATTCTATCAAAAATATTGAATGGTCGTGGAGCCCTCACACTACACAAAAATATTGCACAACATTTCAGTGTCAAATAACTATTCGCGATGAAAGGACTGCGCCTCTCGTTGTTCTCAGTCGTAGCTGCCGCTTTACTCAGGGCTGACGCGGAGGTTTCAAGTAGCATAGTTGCATTCTGTCCAGCGTTGATGGAGACTTTTCATGACAATAATAAGAAGAAAAGAGTGTGAAATTGGTTGAAGAATCGTCCAACTCATGGTCATCGTAACCTACTTCGTGAACATAGCCTGCGAACCTAAACTTTATACAAATTTCCCGAGGACGAATGAAGAGGTGTTTGAAAAACTGGTGAGCATGGTTCGTCCTCTTTTTGAAAAACGTGATACACGACTGAGGACAGCAATTTCACCAACAGAAAGACTGAGTCACTCTGCGATTCCTAGCATCTGGGAACAGATGAAGAAATATCGCGCAATATTTTGTCAGTCCCCTCACACTGCGCTCTAGTGCTACGAAATATTGACGGGTCCGCAAAAATTTCCAAAACTTTTGGACGCCCCACAAAATATTGAATACCCCTTTTTGCACAAAAACTACATCTTCAAAATTTTGTGCAATATTTTTACCATTGTAAGAGACTCTTTAGAGTGCCGATAGGGCGACAGTACGATATCTGAGGCAAGGCCAACTTAAGCACAGGCTAATCTGCTCCCCCTGCACGCTCAACTAATAGCCGCCCTTTCAGTGCGTATTCAAAGGCAATATTTAACTATTATTAAATACAACCAACAAGTAAATTTGCTAGCGAACAAAATACAAAATTAAATGCTTTAAATAAATAACTAGTTTACAAAAAAAAAAGTGCGGGAACGCCGTTTCCCCGCGATCCTGTCCTTCTACACCCCTGAGCATAATGTCTGTAGAAGAAAGCCCCCCCCCTGCCTTCACTGTACACCCTGTTGGATTCAGTAGAGTTAAATATTCATTAATTTGTTAAAGGAGAACTAAAGTGCGACAAAGAAATCATCTCCACAGAAGTACTGGTGGAGAGACTGATCCAGCGCTTGGTGTGCGGTGTGGGCAGTTTGGACTCGAGGTTTGGCTGCAAGTTTCTCATTACTTTGGATCCAACTAAAACTGTTACCAAGGTAAATATCTGTTTTATTATCAGGCTTTTCATTGTAGATTACTTTGTAACGCTACTGAAGACACGTAAAATATGTTTCAAAATACGTGTAGTTATTAATTACTTATAATTATTATCACTCACTAGGGAAGACCCCTGCATGTTATGTTATGTTTTCTTTATAATAAAGGTGTAGCTTATAAATATAACCTCAAAACTAAGATGGTAAATAATGTTAAAGGTACAGTGGAACCTCAATAAATCGAAACCCATGGGGAACGGGGAAATTTCGAATTATCGAGCATTTCGAATAATAAAGGATCGATTTATCAAGGTTCATCCTCACCAATTTTCGATTTATAGAGGATCAATTCAGTGCAAGCAATAATTATCCGGAGAATTGATTGCTTTCTAAAATACGGTGTTTTGTACATTGTGCATTAATATTAATTTCAGTACTATATTGTAATGGTTAATAATGCAATTATAAAATTTAATATGTATTTTGAAATGGAAGACGTAGTTAGTTTTAATTTCAAACTGCTTCTTTATTGAACCTACTCTACTGCTGGCCCAAGATTGAGATGGATCGCAACAGGAGCAGAAAGTTGGACAGAATAAAGTCCTGTCGAAATACGATGCAGTGAAATACAGTATCGATGTTTTGAATCACAACAAATTTCATACAACTTCGATTAATAGAGGGTTTCTTGCCCTTACTTCGACTTGTAGAGGTGCGGCTGTTACACGATTTCAATTTATAGAGGTTTTTGAGCTAAAACTTCGATTTACAGAGGTACTTTAACGACGGAAAATACCGTAAAATACCTTCGATTAATCAAGGTGTTTCTCGTGAACTATTCGATTTGTAGAGGTAAAATTAACATCGCAAAATATAGGGAAATTCAAGGGGAATTAAAAAAATTGATATATCAAGGATTTCAAATTATTGAGGTTCGATTTATTGAGGTTACACTGTATAAATCTAATTATTTCATATATTGTTAATAGAAGTTAAAGGTTAATAAAAAAATCAAGGCTCATGTCTACCCTTAAACACAAATCTAAAATAAAACGTTAGAAATACAAAACAAATATAAAACTTTGAAATTAGCTGTTAATGAAAATATTATATCAAATAGCTGATTAAAGTAATAACTATGAACATATTTAATTATTATTTATTATGATGCTCCGATTGCCGTAAAATATTTAGTATAGTGTGTGATATTTTTATGTTCAACAGATGTTTATTTTTATATAAACCTAACCTAAAAGTTAGAAACACATAATTGTTTCAAAGTGAAATCAGCTGTTAATGAAAATAATTAGAACAAACAGCTCATTGCTATATCAACACCAAACATATTTCATTATTATTTATTATGGCGCTCCCATTACTGTAAAATAATTAATTAGTATAGATTGTGTTATTTTCATATCCCACAGAGAGCGCTGTTTTGCAAAAGGTATATAGAAACACTCATGGATTTGAATGCAATGTTGTGTCGAAATTTCAAATTAATCGGTGAAGAATTTTCGGAGATTTTAGATTTTGAACAAACGAACATTTAGTTATATTACATGTTAGTTATTTTTATTTATATAGATTTATTAATTATAAGTTTATAATTATAAATAATATCATAGAATTCATCACTTTATTCACACAAAAAAATGTAATGACGACCATTTTTCTACAAAACTTATTCAGTGAGTTTATACACCTAATATCATCTGGACATTTGTTTAAAATACTTCTGCCTAAATATTAAATACTTCTTCATTCATTAAAAACAATGAATAATGATTCTTTGGCTAACATTTTGGTATTTAAAAACCTCAACGATTCACGCTTCTAGTGTTGTAAAATAATTTGTCGCTCTATTTTTACTTTTTGTATAAAATTGGTTGTTTCAACCCTTAAAGGCCAAATATCTTAAAATCCTTATTTAGTTTGTCTTTAGCTTCTATGAAAAACATGTGTACCAAATTTCACGTTGCTAGGAGATAGGGTTTTTGAGATAAATAACAAACAATATTTATTGTTTTAGGGGTTGTTTCAACCCTTACAGACCAAATATTTCAAAATCCTTTCTTAGTACGCCTCTTGCCCCTATGACAAATATGTGTACCAAATTTCACATTTCTAGGAGGTAAGGTTTTTGAGATAAATAATAAACAATATTTATTGTTTTAGGGGTTGTTTCAACCCTTAAAGGCCAAATATTTTAAAATGCTTTCTTAGTGTGCCTCTAGTGCCTATGAGCAATTAATATGTGTACTAAATTTCAAGTTCTTAGGTGGTATGGTTTTTGTGAAACTGATTAGTATAAACTATCCCTAAACTCCCAAAACTATCCCTAAAAAAATGAATATTAAAATGAAATTTCTTTAGTTTTCCTATTTACATCACAAAGTATATACATTCCAAATTTCATCTATCTAGTTTCATGGGAAGTGGGAGAATTAGTGATGATGAGTGAGTGAGGGCTTTGCCTTTTATATATATAGATTATAGATATTATCAAAATGTTATAAGCGAAACATGTTGAACGTGTGAAATTTTTAACTGTTGGTATAAAGGATTCATCCAATGGTTTCTCTATGGAAGGTTCTTTTCCTTTATTAGCGAATTTCCATAGGAAGGATAAGCTATATTGCTACTCTTCTTTTTCTTTAAAAATATAAAATGATGTTAAATTCTAATTAGGATTGTAAAATATCCTAAGGATTGCATAATTTGTGGAGTTTTTGTAAAAAAAAGAGAAATAAAAATTATGTTTTTTATAAATTGTGTACATTTTGTATATTGTAATTTTTTTTGCGAGTGGAAATAAATAATACTTTATTTATGTACATAAGGGTAAGGTATTAAACTTAACTTACAATTTAGTTGTTTAGTTATAGTTTTTGCTCCTTGTTTTGTGGTTCGGGTTTTTATTTAAATCAGTGTGATTAGGCATATTGTCTACTTGCACAGTTATTGAACAAATGTTGAATCCAAAAACCATTATCACTTATATTTTTAATGTTACTTCTGTCTACAGTGGTCTACAGAGAGTGAAAGTGTTAAGCAATAAAACCAAGTTATTTTTATTTTCAGGGAGGGTTGAGTTTCTCGTACCTAGTTCGTCTCGACGGTCTGTCTTCCCCACCATTGTATCCAGAACACTGGGAACAACCTACATGCCATCTAGTAGAAGGAGAAGGAGGACCTCAAGGGTTTGCCAAGATACGTCTCCAAGGCGAAGGTGCTGAGAACTGGGCAGAATTTATAAACAACAATGGATTCCTGAGAAGGTAAACTAAATCAAGACAAAAGATATTCTGTACAGATGTTTAACTGGAATAAATGAGCTTTTATCATAAAATACGATTCAGCCATTGGTAACACTCCAAAAATAAACACAAAAACTGGCCTAGATTTCCCTTAAAGCCAGCTTAGGGAATAGCCTAAGGAATGGGCTAGGGCTTAAGCTCAAAAAAGCGCAAATCGGGATATCGAAAAATTATTTTTAGTATTATTATTTTTAATAAATAATGCTTCTAACTTTTCGGTGAATTTATTTATGGGCAAATGGAAGGGAATTTTAATTTTTTCAACATGGTGGAGCAGAGAGGGGAAATTTGAGTTTCAATGAGAGAAATAATTCTCATTTTATGAGTGATAACACTGGTCTGGCTTGCTTGTTTCTTATTCTACTCCACAGGGCAGTGGTAGCCTCGGTTCGTGTTGCCTCCATCCACCCTCCGCCTTGGTTCGTGGACTGTTGAGATCCAAGTTGGTTGTAGTGATGTGAAGGCACATCCAAAGTGTAAATCGGCCCTACATGTGTATTATTGTTGCCATAGCAACACTAAACATTCTTGATATGGTAATGCTTAACATCGTCTACTTTCATAGAATAGGATTTAGAAATTATAAATCTCCAAAAATTGAAATCTGAAATGGTCTCATGAAACGATATTGCCTTAGAATATAATTAATTATAGAGTATAAATTGAAATTAATTGATGTGGTCGTTTTCTTGGATTCATTTTAAATTTTTTTTCAAATTTTTCAAAGTTTTGAAGTGTCAACCATTAGACTCACAGTATAACATTAAAACAGTGACAAAATGTTTAGTTTGGCACCACTACTATCTCTTATACAAAAAATCGTCGACTGTGATGATATCAACAGGCCGGCGTTTTGTAAACTTACGACCTACTATTGGTTTCAGGGATAAAATACAAGAGCGCTTCGTAGAACTTCTGGCACAGTCCGCTGCAAGGAGTTCCGTCCCCGGACGACCTGACCAGATTGACGAGTCACGTCTGTGCGGAGCTCCGGGTAAAGTGGTGGATGCGGGTATCGCTTACAAACTTTTTGACATTCCCGCCCATGAACAACTCTACTATGGTCCAGGTAACAACTGTGAACTATTTCTTATTTGTTTGTCGACTCGGCTGATATCAGTGAGGACGCCGCAGAGCCTTCGGAGCTTAGTGTATGTAATGTTTTTTTATTTCGACGGCTTGGTAAACATTACAAAAAAAATGATTCTGTTGTGCAGAAATTAAATCCACAAATTTATTATTTTTTTAGTAATGATTTTTGTTTTAAAGAATAAGATTAGGCTGGATAATCTTCAGTTAGGCTTAAAATAAGTTACCTAACTGGAAATATAATACGGAGCGACCTTAAATTACAACATACAAAAACCAATGTTGAGTAGCTACCATAAACAATAAGATGTAGATTTTGTTTTATTTTTAAGATAACACTACACTCGATTTCACGTTCACCGTGCAGTACGGAGCACCCATAAGCCATGTTATCCAAACGGCAGTCTCAGTGATACTAACCGTCCAAAAAACATCAACTCCCACGCAACTCTCAGACAGTTGACGCAACCCGCATGATAATAAACGTGATGTTCCCAGTAATGGTAGTAGCATGACTTACCTCCCGTAAGACCTGTACTGCTCGGTGAACGTGGAATTGAGTTTAGTAAGCCCCGTGAAAAATCACAGGCTGATTAATTATATACACTTCAGAAATACATAATTTTAAAATACTATTTAAAAACAACAGACTTTATCTAGGCCTACCTAACTATGCTGATGGGGATTTTTGACTCAGTAAATGTATAAAATTATAAGGATTATAATACTGTAGGCCCATCAGTTAGAATTTTTTATTTATATACGTTATTATATATTTAAATATACATAAACATACTATTACCTTTTAATTGTTTTTCATTTGATATTGATAGATCAAACGATTTCGAAGTTATTAATATTATAATGAAGAAATTAATAATCAAATATGTTTATATGTTATTCAAAGATGTACGAATGATTCCGAAGTTAAACGAATGGGTAATCTCTTTCTTAAATTTGTATAAATGAATATATTGATTTTAAAAGGTTTTATTTACATTCATTTTATAACCTCAAAGCAAATCTTATAACGTATTATAACCTACAATAGTTCTTTAACTCATTAAAAAAAATTCACAAGATTTAAAAAAATTATGGATTAAAGTTCCAAACATAACCACAAAGTACAATCTACATTAGGTTTTGTTTAAGTATTACAGATGATGGGTGGAATCAGCTGTTATATTATATTGTTACTCACGTATGTACATACAATCTTCTTTATTCAACGTAAATACAAAATTATAAAATTTTCTAAGGAAAATTTTTCTAAGGAGACAGGTTTTCAGAGGGTCTCAAGAGGGGTAAAATTAACAAAAAACACAGCTCTTAAGAGGGATGACTTTGGCTGTACCGCCAGGCTCACCCTAGTGTATTATGATCTGAATTTTCCACAAGTTTTGCTCATTTTAATTCTGGTTCTCTGTAAAATAGGTGAGTGCAACCGACGCAGATTTCCAGACCCCAGAGAATACCGCATCGCCATCGTAGAAGGAGCCCCTTGCATACGTTTAAGGATAGGGCTACAACCACCTATGTGCTTAAACACAGTTGATGAGGACATACAAGTAACTCTAATACTCGGCATAGGCTTCCAAGGATGGCCTCAGACGTGCGACTTTCCTGGGAGGGTGTCCTTAGCGCATATTGATATGCTGTTGTATCAACAGGCAGCTACTACGGTGAGTTTATCACACTAGGTTGGATCAATTTATGGTTGAACTCATTGACAAATGAATCATTATGTTTTGATTGGGTTAGGGCTGCTTGGTAAAAGAAATTGTAAGAATATTAGTAGCAAAATGTTAGAAACATAATAATGTTTTCTTTCCATGAATTCTATATTAAATGGGGCTGTGTCCAACGGAGCCGGGGGTTCCGGAAAAGGACTTGAACAAAAGTTTTTCAACCAAAAAATGTTTGTATCTGTAGTAAAATTAAAAATAGCAATACATTTTATTACATAGCTTTGAAGAAAGTACTATAAGTTGTTGCTATAACGGGACTTCTGGAAAATTTCGACCTAGTTTTTCATAGGTATCATAATATGGTCATTAATATTTTTTCCTTTATACAATTTTTGTTTGCATTGTTTTTTTAATGCATTTTTACTGCAGTAATATTTTTTCATGCAGGGTGTCCATTTTAACTGGGCCACCATTGGCCCAAGTTCAAGAAGTACAGCAAACTTGAAATTTCAAAAATTGGCTGCAATTTTCCAATAGGGCGGACAACTTTAGAATTTCTTACGGAACATCCTGCATTTTATAACGATTTCGATTTTACAAGTTATTTTAAGACTTTTTGTTCAAAGTCTTTTTAAGATACGACTAACCATTAAAAAGTTATAGGGATATAAAGTTTTAAAAACACCCTAACTGGGCACAAGATATTTTGGTACAGAAACGTTTTGAACCAATGAAAACGCTCTTGACACTAATAAAGCATTTTTTAGACAAGCAAATAACTTTTTTAAATCAACAAATACACTTTTTGTTAATTTTTTAAAACCATAATACAGCTGCTGTTGATTGCCATTGTTCAAATTGTTGTTTAACGAAAGCCTTCTGTTTATTAGGATACAAGTTCTCATTTTAAGGTACAGTTTTTATACTCTAAAATGGCGGCCAAGTTTCGAATTTTTTATGGAACACCCTATGTTTGATGATGATTGTGGATTTTACTATTTTATTGAATTCTGGATTGTGAATCAGCTGATATTAAACATCTGTTATCAACTTTATTTTTCATGTGTGATAAATTTGTAGTTTGTCACTTAATTCCTTTGTATTATGGTTTTAAAAAATGAACAAAAACCACATTTGTTGATTTTTAAAAGTTCTTTGTGTGTCTAAAAATTACTTTATTAGTGTTAAGAGCGTTTCAATTGGTTCAAAACGTTTCCATACCAAAATATCATCCGCTCGGTTAGGGTGTTTTTAAAACTTTATACCCCTCTAACTTTTAAAGGGTTAATCATATAAAAAAAAAACACCAAGAACAAAAAGTCTTAAAATAAAAAATGATTGTAAAATACAGGATGTTCCGTAAGAAATTCAAAAGTTGTCCACCATATTGCAAAATGGCTGCCAAATTTTTAAATTTCAAATTCATATTTTTAATGGTCACTAAAAAGTAAGTGAAGTCCCCACTTAAAGCAATTTGCTTAAAGTTTGCCATTCATCTTGTGCTTGTAGAGATCCCAATGGTGGCCCAGTTAAAATGGACACTCTGTAAATTTAAGAGATTGTGAAAATGGTTTTAACTTTGCTTAAAAAATTGTAGTGGTCAGTTCCTTTAGCAACTCCTTTATTTAGAATTTAATATTTTTGTGTGTAATTTAATTCAATAATATCACAATTTAATTTCCAGGGCTTTTACCTCGTGCCAGCACCTCCCCATCCTACCCTACGCTGTGACGACAGAACGGCCATGTGGCAATTTCGTTTCCCGGCGGCAGAGCTGGCGCTCCTAACAGACTACTCGGAAAACAGTGTACCTCATCGTGTGTTGTCGACATTGCGCAACATCCTCGCTGACTTACGGAGGACGACCAACGGCGGGCACGTTATCAGCGATTATATGTTGAAAACGCTCCTATGGTCCAGTCTAGAGATAGACAGAGATACGGTGATAGCCACGATGAAAGAGTGGGATCACGATAAACTCTCGGAACATGTTTTGGTTAGTTGAAAATCTACTTACTGAACTAGTTACGTTTGAAGTCTGTTTAACTTCTTAAAAGTGTTTTTTTTTTTTTTATAAATAATTCATTGATTAATTTTAGAAATGTATAAAATTGTAAATATTAGTAATGTAACCATATCAGCTATAATAATATATACCAGTATCTCATGTGGTCGAACTTCAACAAATTTTCATTGTAAAGTAACAAAATTCAACTTTTTTTGCATGTGTTTTAATGGGAATTTATTATAGGAATGCAAATTTTTTATTCTTATCTTGATGCTAAGTGGAAAGGAACGGGAAAGGGCAAAAAGAAAGCTTGATGGATTTAATGATAAGATAAAGATTTAGTAAACATAAATTTAAAAAATAAATAAAGATAATTGATAGGTCAATTTGAAAGAAATGGAAACCATGCTAAGTATTTGTTTGGATAATTTAAAAAAAAAAACAGCTCATACAGCAGTGAATGTGATACAAAATTTAATTGTTTGATGGGTTTTGTATGCAAGATCCGCATGTGTAGAAAAATATAAACCCATAACCAACAAATATATATTTTTATATTTAATTGTATTGATGATTAACTTGTTTTTTGCCTTACTGGACTGGATTTATTTGTATTTATTGCCACAGCAACCAACTGCATAAAATAACAGATAAAACAGCTGATTCGGATAACCAACTTAGCAAGACAACTTTAAGTTAGGCTTAATTTATTTTATTAGCGAATTTCCATAGGAAAAATGAACTATTACAGTGGCCCTTATAGTAAGACCCAAGGTCGGGAGTAGCAAATGAGCACCGATCATGGTCCCCAGAACACGTTTCGGGGTATCATTAAAAATTATATATATATATATATGTATGTATATATGTGTTCGCACTCTAGCGGCCGCATTTTAAGTCCGATTTGGTTCAAATTTGGTACACATGTTGGTTGTCTATATCGCTCGGACGAGATCGTTAGCCAAAAAAATACGACAATCGGAAGCACGTTTTATGACCGGAGGTAATTCTTTTTTGAGATTTTTCCTGCTGCGAGAATGAATTTTTTTTAGTTGTTTCTACAAATATAAATGTAGGATGTTATTCTGCACATTTTGTTTTTTTACGCGACCTTATAGCTCGCTTGGTTCCCCCAAAATCGATCAAAACGTAAAATACCATAGAAGTACCCGGTTCAAAGCCATGTGGTGGATTCTACCGTGGGGTTGGCGTGCGAAGCACTCAATGCATTGTGTATTGAAAATACTTCCAATATGAGGGGTGGCGTGCAAAACACGCAATGCATTGTGTATTGAAGATACTCCCAATATGTGGAATGGCGTGCAAACCATTTTGCAGCTATTCAGCACCGTTGTGAATAGACCTACAGTAGAGCGTCGAAAATCCGAACTAATTGGAACCGAGGGTGGTTCGGATTATCAATTTGTTCGGATTTTTGAAAACAACCAAGAAAAATCCATTTAGGCTAAAATATATGCCCTTTAATCGATTAAAGTGGTTAAACAGTACAAGCAGTAATGTAATTACAATACAGTATGTAAGACTACTTACATATTATGATTTAGAAGAACCTGCACGTACACAGTAGGGCTAACATGGTTACACTTGTAACTCTCAATTACAGACAGTACATAATTAAAAGTTGACTTGTACATTATAGTTAACACAAACGAAAAATAAAAATAGAACTGTACAGTACACTACTGCTGTATGTACGACACATTGTTATAATGATTACACAAAGAGAAATTAATGAACTTTCTGTATGTTTACTGTTAGCACTAAAGCAGCTTATAGCGTGACAGTGAAAATACTGAAAGCCAGTCTATTGTGAGGGCGTGTGAGAGCAGGTATTAAGAAGTGTTTAAAAATAGATAATAATTTCAAACTGCGATGAAGATTTTTGTGAAATTTTTAACGACGCAATTATTTACGAAACGAAAACAAAATTTTTGCAGGGGCTGCCTCAGAATGCGTTCAGATTTTTGACGTTTCGGATTATTGATGTTCGGATTACCGATGCTCTACTGTATTTCCCAAATTGTTGGTTGAAACTATAAAACATAGGCCTATAAACTTTATTTTAGAAATTTGCTGAACTCACGTCAGCGGTTCAGCTGCGTGGTCGAATTTTTTAATTGTCTTATCGGCAATTTATACACATAATTTTAATTTTCTGCACATCTACGACACAGTACCTCTTGAATGATATAAACTTCATTCCTCTCCTTTTATAAGAAATACTAAAAAAAGGTATTACAAATTTCGATGTTCACGTATTGATATAATGATATCCACAAATTATACATCCATTTCAAATAGTAACAATTCGATCACGCAGCTGAACCGCTGACTTGGAGTTGAGCGAATTATGAAAATTAAGTTTATAAATTACTAGCTGGCCCGTACGACGTTGCCCGTGGTGGTTGGTATTTTCAGTCTTTTTAACGTAATTGTATTCTTTTTAAGTGTTCAGTCAGTGAGTGATATTTGGCTTTTATATAATATATAGATCTTAAATAATAAAAGCACTATTATCATAATAATAAAAGATCTGAAATTATGATTTTAGTAACTTTGATCCCCCGAAACCCCTCCTAAAATTTTGAAATTTTTCATACACTTTCTTAGTGAGCACCTATGGCCCTAGAGGAAGCTACACACCAAATTTCATTTCAATCCGTTCGGTAGTTTTTGAGAAATCGTGATGAGTGGGTCAATGAGTGAGTGAGTGGTATTTCGCTTTTATATATAATATATATAGATTTAGGAAATCGGTCTACTCATAAAAGCGATGAATAGCTGCCTCCGTGTAAGAAATATTTTAGTAGAATTGGTTTGCACCCCCGAATCATGTGTTGCTTCGTTCCGCTCACAGGGGAAAATCACGCGAACAGAGAAACTTGCTTCGAGTTTGAGCCCCACGTGGATTTGAACAGGGTACTTGAAAGGTATTTTATGTTTTGACCGATTTTGGGATAATCACACGGGCTATAAGAAACACAATGTGCAGAATCATCTCCTGTATTTATTTGTGTAGCTAAACCACCAAACAAGTTTCATTCTAGTATGAAAAATCTCAACAAATTGTTACTTCTGGTAAAAAAAAGTGCTTTCAGTTGTTGATTTTTTTGGCTAACAAACACACCCTGCCACTTAGAAAACCAACGTGAAAGTGCGTACCTTATTTGGACCAAATCGGAAGTGGCCGTTAAACACATATATCTATATAACATTTTAATGACTGGTCTATGATTGGAGCTCTTTGCAAGGCCGTAGCCAGGAAAATTTTTCGGGGGTGGGTCAGAATTTAAACCCTTTTAACACGTTCACTGCTAAGGGCGCGCATGTGAGCTTGACACTGAACACTATGAGAAGCGGCCGACGCACAGTGCATTGCACACCAACCCCCGTATTGGGAGTATTTTCAATACGCACAATTGAACCTTCATAGTTTACTAATTTAATAGATAAGATCAAGCTCACAAGAGAGTAAGGCTGTAACCTACTTCATACATGTGTATTGTACGTTGTAGTTTAATCAAGCAAATCTAAATATCAGTATGCATGCAATGCACAATGATGTAAAATATGTTGCTGGATCTTCTGTTGTGTTGTTTATTAGCGAATTTCCATAGGAAAAATGAGCTATTGCAGTGGCCCTTATGGTGAGACCCAAGGTCGGGAGTAGCAAATGAGCACCGATCATGGTCCCGAGAACACGTTTTGGGGTGTCATTAAAATTCATATATATATATGTATATATGTGTTCGCACTCTAGCGGCCGCATTTTAAGTCCGATTTGGTCCAAATTTGGAACACGTGTTGGTTGTCTATGTCGCTCGGACGAGTTCGTTAGCCAAAAAATCCAACAACCGGAAGTACGTTTTTTGACCGGAAGTAACTATTTTTTGAGATTTTTACTACGATAATGAAATTGTTTTTGAGTTTTTCCTAAAAAATATAAATGTAGGATGTTATTCTGCACATTTTGCTTTTTTACGCGACCTTATAGCTCGCTTGGTTCCCCCAAAATCGACCAAAACGTAAAATACCAAAAAAGTACCCGGTTCGAAGCCATGTGGTGCAAACTCAAGGCGTATTAAAGAAGGTGTGTGCATCGAGGAGCGTAAACTCGTCCGGCCCGCGCAGCTACGTCACGTGCTACACACTGAACCAGTAGTTCCGAGCGCAATTGTAAGCTTTTGCTCAAACTGCGAATTAAATACTTTATGGTTGTCTAAAAATTATGTTTTTGGCATCGATGGAAAGGTAATGAAGTGAGCATTAAAATGATCTATGTCCATGGTCAAATATTTCTAGCGTATAATTTTGAAACAAGCCTAAATATAATATACGGGTTTGAATGACATAAAAACTACCCTAAGTGAGGAAGTTTTTAACTATTACTTTCGGGAGGCATTCAAAGACATAGAAATGTAGAGAATAAAATGTAGTAAATACTGACATCAATTTTTTTTATGAACGTTATAGCTGTCCTACATAATAAGATTGTAATCAGAACCATAGTTACTCGCTTCTTGCGGCGATTGAATGTACGCTAATCTAATTTGTTATTAGTTCCCATTTCTCTTCGTTATTTATTATTCACATTGTTGTAAACAGGTGAATTTTTTTAAATATATAAATATGATTTTTTAAAGAGTTGACAAATTTAAGTAGCTTTATAGGGTAAAACCTTTTACCATCAATAAGATGGTGATTTTTAAAGTTTATTGGTTTTGTTTTGTTTACGAGGCCTACTATTACTAGTAGGCTACTAAATTTACTTTTCAAAAATTGAAATTATCTAAAATTGTGATTGTTTAGTTATCCTACCCAAGGATAAATAATAAATAAAAATTAATATAAACTAATTATCATTGAAATAATTAAAAAAATAGTAGTCTAGGTGATAATTAAAAAGTCGTGGTGAATACAACATTGAGTTTTATTTCACTATTAACCCTAGATTACTTATGTCAACATTTTGTCACGGGATTACTTATGTATCCTAAATTTGATTACTAACAAATATTTATTTTTTTTACTGGACTAAAATAATTTTGTAATTACTTTTTAAATTGAAATTGTATCTAGCATATTTTAGGGCTATATATATTTTTTTAAAGAGTTATACATCAAATAAATAAAATAATTTGTACCACCAATATTTTATTTTTGTTACACTTTAAAATTATTTAATGACATACAACAGCATTTCAGTTACGGCTTAATTCTGTCTACTTCGAACATAAAACAATTTTTATACTCTAAAAATATATGTTTTAACCTTGTAAGCGTCAGGCACTTTTTTACTGCTTGTACACTTGTCATTATCACTTCGATAGAATGTATCCTATTCAAGTAAAGTGTACACTATTATACATTTTATTGTTCAGGAAATTATGGAGAACATTGCCATGTAAACAAAATATTTAAACAAATTTCTCTAACTATTTTTGCGTTTCAAAAGAAAAAAAAAACCAAATTGGTAAACTAAAGTTTCAAAAGTAAGGGTTTTAGAAAAATACTACACAATTTTTTAGTTATAAATCCAACATATACAAAAATAGGGGAAACCCCTGCGTTCTCCGCACGCCAACCTCGTTGGAACCTTCTAACACATAATCATTGTATGTTTTCCTTATAATAATTGTTTAGGATTCATAATAACCCCAAAGCTAAGATGGTAAATAATGTTAAATGTTCAAATCAAATTTTTCGTACAGCAGTAATAATAAAGGTTAAAAGAACCAGCAAGGCTCAGGTTTATACTTTAATAAAAACCTAACCTAACCTAAAATACAAACAATTGCTTCAAAGTATGAAATCAGTTGTTAATGGAAATATTGGAGTAAACAATCATTTTATTCAATTGGTCGCTGTGGTAATGAATGTAAATACATGTGTTGGTTCATCATTCTAGGTCTAACCTAAGATTTTCTCCGACTACATTTACAAATATTGAAATACAAAATGTTTTTATTAAAATTAATTATAGCCTAAGTTAATCAGGGATAGTGTAGCTTTTTATTTCGTAGATCAACATTTCTTGGGAATCGATGAAACCTTACTCGTAAAAAGCTGTCTTTTTTTTTGAGTTACCGCAGCCAAACACGGCACAAAAAGGCATTATAATTAATGGTTATTAATTATAAGAAATGTTATTACAATAATACACTATGTTGCCTATAATTAATAACATAATTTGACGTCAAAAAAGCTTGAAGGTCGTACAGATTTCGGCGGTAAATATGGCAAAGGAGTCTAGACTGGAGCTCCGACTGTAGCACTCTACGTCACGGGGAGGCTGGAGTGGAGGGAGAAGCTGCGCATGCACACACCTTCTTTAATACACCTTGGTGCAAACTCGCGAGGCCACTAGGAGGAAACAAATTCTACTAATATATTGCATACACACAGACAGCTGTTCAACGCCTTCGTGAGTAGACCTATTTCCCAAATTGTTGGTTGAAACCCTAAAACATAGGCATATAAACTTAAATTTGCTCCACTCATGTCAGCGGTCCAGCTGCGTGGTCGAATTATTTTATAATTTAATTTCCACTTTTTAAACCTAGTATTAATTTTTACTACTAAATTTTGGGATTTCGGGCGGGGGGTTTGACCCCCTAATACCCCCTCCTGACTTCGGCCTTGGCTCATTGACTACTCCCGACCTTAAGGTCTAACCATAAGAAATTCCAGAGCTTCTAACGCCTATCCAAGTTAACAGCGTTGTAAACAAGTGGGGATTAGTTTACAAATGTTTTATTTGTGGAAATTATGTAGCCTATCGATTAACTATGGAAGTAGGAAATTATTACAATTATAATATAATTAAGGAAAGGCAAAATAGGACACCCATGAACTGTTTAGACCACTCGTCCAACACACTAATCCAGTCAGTTTTTAACCAACTGTGCTTTGTACTAAATTAATATTATTAGTTATTACGAAGTCGCTACTTGCTTAGCACCAATTTTAATGAGATGGTTACAAACATACATCATATATTATATTCGAGCCTATATAAACATATATTTTCTTTTATGGTACTAAATACATTTAATATTAAACTATGTGATAACTAATTACAGTAAACTTCTGTCTAAGCCTTTTACTATACACTACGTGCAAAACAGAATTCCATTCCCCAAATATGAATTCCTTTTTAAAATACACAACTCTCCCAGTATAAAAACCGGCACAAACTGATTCTAACCCAGAATTTAAATAAAACAATTGTACCTCTAACTTTCACAAATTGTGCCTTCACCTCTATTTTGTCCAGGTAGCTCCGGTCGGTGCAGTCTGCTTCCTCCTCTCTGGGTCCCTCAAGAAAAACCCCTTTGGTCTCTCCTTGACGCCCACGCCGGCGTCTACCCCGAAAACTCCTATCTGCCAAAACTCCTTGTCTCACCCAAGAACCTTTCCCAAAAGACCTCCTTTCTAATGTTTTCTCCCTATTTAAAACCTCTGTTGCCCCCTCTCAGTTTTCCCCCTTTTGTCTTTGTACTCCTATGATGGCTTACTTATAAACGCCACTCAGCGTTCTACTTACATAACTACAACTAACTACTCTATCTATATTTATTATAAAGAGGTAAAATTTGTTTGTTTGTATGCAGGGGGTAATCTCTGGAACTACTGAACCGATTGAAAAAATCGTTTTACTAATAAAGAGCTGCACTATCCCTGAGTAGCATAGGCTATAATTCATTTTGATGAAAATATTTTTTTAATTTTAATATTTGTAAATTTAGTCCTAAAAATTCTTAGGTTAGGCCTAGCCTGATGAATTACCATAGCAACCAATCGAATAAATAAAGATAACACAGCTGTTTGCTCTAATATTTCCATTAACACCTGATTTCACACTTTGAAGCAACTAATTGTATTTGTAACATTTAGGTTAGGTTTTTATTAAAGTGTAGTGAGCCTTGCTGGTTCTTTCAATCTTTATTATAACTGCTTTTATAAAATATATGAAATAATTTGATTTGAACGTCGAACATTATTTACCATCTTAGTTTTGGGGTTATTATTAATCCTACATTTTATTATAAAGAAAACATAACATGATTATGTGTATACAGTAGAAGGTTCCAACGGGGTTGGTGAGTGGAGCACGTAGGGGTTTCCCCTAGTATTACATAACTGTGCTCACAAGTGCAACACTGCTATTGTCAAGTTGTTTGTAACAACTCATTCCATTTCGTAACATAACCTTCTTCAATTTTCAAATCTACCTCATTCTGTCCTATACTCATTACTGACTAAACTGTTTTAGGTTATACTAGACAAACTAATCAATGCTCTACGCACCCAACGACACCGTTCCTACTTCTTTCCCTGGTTCAACATAATGCTCAACTCCCCCGGCGGTGGGACCTTGCACTACACCGAAGAAGACTACGCACACGATGCCGAACTTGTTTATTCGTTCCTCCTGCGACTCAGTGAAATCTCATCGCACCCGCATCTGTCCACCGCTCAAGAACAGCATTGCTGGCAGAAAATGGAATCGAAGTTGGTCAACAAATGGTCTGACGTTTTGAACGATCTAGCACCGCCCAACACGACGAGATCCAGACGGTTGAGTTTAATGAATATACGAGGGTATACGACTGCTGCGGCTTCGCAATATTCGGTGCGACAGCTCGAGTATATTGGACACATCCTACGAGGGATGCTGGTCGTTAGATCACTTACTTTGTCACAAGTAAGTAAATTTATTTTAAATTTATAATTTAGGTTGCCAACATACTGATGATATTCCTTCTAAAGTGTCTTTATTGTCTACTGCCAATAGTTCAACGTTTGCACAGAAAAAAAATACTACCCACTGTCACAAATTTACACTTTATTTCAGAGACTACTTAACTTTGTTTTTCTACCAAATGTTATGGCAAAGAAAAATATATAAAACAATTATGTACCATAAAAAACAATTATATTTCTAAGTTTAAAATCAATGATGAAGGGCTAGATTCAACCAACTTCAAAAGATGATTTGCTGTAGGTTTTTTACTGCTATATAAAACTGTAGGTATTTTATTTTTTGAGATTATTATTATTTAAAAACAGATGTTACATTTTCACATAAAAAAAATATAATTTCCCGTATCTTGGTAGTTTTAAAATTTACGCCAGTATGAGACTGATTGAAATCAGTAAATACAATCTATACTAATATTATAAAGAGGTAAAATTTGTTTGTTTGTATGTATGAGGTGGGGGGGGGGGGTAATCTCTGGAACTACTGAAACGAATGAAAAAAATTGTTTTACTAATAAAAAGCTACACTATCCCTGAGCAACATAGCCTATAATTAATTTTGATGAAAACATTTTTTATTTCAATATTTGTAAATTTAGTCTGAAAAAATTCTTAGGTTGGGCCTAGACTGATGAACCAACTCATGTGTTTACATTCTTACCATAGCAATCATTTGAATAAAATAACAGATAAAGCAGCTAATATTTCCATTAACAGATTTCAAACTCTGAAGCAATTATTTGTATTTCTAACTTTTAGGTTAGGTTTTTATTAAAATGTAGACCTGAGCCTTGCTGGTTCTTTTAACCTTTATTGTAAGTGCTGT
Organism: Philaenus spumarius; assembly: GCA_018207615.1. NCBI lineage: Eukaryota > Metazoa > Arthropoda > Insecta > Hemiptera > Aphrophoridae > Philaenus > Philaenus spumarius. The sequence goes on from JAGFPH010002820.1 coordinate 113,662, forward strand.
TATAAAAATATACAAAATAATTTGATTTGAACATTTAACATTATTTACCATCTTAGCTTTGGGGTTATTATTAATCCTGCACCTATATTATAAAGAAAACATAACATGATTATGTGTATAGAAGGTTCCAATGGGGTTGGCATGCGGAGCACGCTGGGGGTTCCCCTAGTTAGAAATAGATTAGGTGAACGATGTCATCCTTAAATTGGTGCTTTGTCATGCAGGTATAAAAGGCAATGAATTGGCTGAATACTTAGCAGGATTGTGGGCTGACAAACGCCTTATCGGTGCAGATCATTTCTGAGTGGAGAGCTATGACTTGTAACATTAGCTCTTGTGTCACAAAACTTGCCGTAACTGGTTCATTTTTTCATAGTGAGAAATACCATGATATACATTGTAGCAGTAAAAGTCATAAACGATCTATAAGACCTTCTCGTGAACATGGTTAAGGCCCAAACGGAGCATAGCTAGTCTCACTGAAAAGGCGGAGGTTCATCAGATTTTACGTACAAGACAGAAAAATGTCTATCTTTGGGAAGACGCTAGGTCTGCTTATTGATAAATGCCCAGTGAGATAGCACATCAAGAAAATAATATCGTAGAATGTAACTTAAGGTTACAAAAATAAAAATAATATAATAATAAAATTAAACTGTGTAAGAAAAAAAAATGGGGTTCGGTAAAAGGTTCAAAAATAAAAAAAAAATATGTTTTAAATCAAAATAAAAATGCTATATGTGGATTATCTAATAACCATTAATATCTCTTCAACACCTCCTTTACCTATTTACCTTAAAAACAAAAATCGTCGCTCATGTACTACTAAAAACTGCTTATGCACCTCCTAGGCCTATTGCCTCACTACAATAATAATCATCGCCCACCTTAACTCTCCATAACATCTTTCTTTCAACTTCAACGTAGAACAATATTAATATTTCACCTTACTTCAACTCATCTTATTATTATAACCTTAAAACTCACCTTACTTAAATTCACCTTAAAAATCACCTTCACTTGACTCCCATAGCATAATCTTAACAATAAAAAAAAAATAATAATCATGATAATTTGCGATAATCCACATATAACCCCACTTATGCTCTGTTTGCATATATTTATCTATAATTACTAATCACTGAAAGATACTTGTTAATTAACTCTATTTTCTTAGGGGTGGGAACCTGGCTAATTAAAGTAGTGGCTAAATGGACACACGTGGCTATATAAAGAAATTCAAGGCATTGCGGCAAGACAACAATTATTTACTCGAACATGATCAAAAATGGATATTTACAGCAATTAAGAAACATAAACATAGTGATACATATGTACAAACAAGTCAAGAAATTATTTACAATTTTACAAAGTCTCCTGAACGATATCTTAAGTAATGACGCAATAGAAGTTAAATGAAGTTAGCTTTTTTATAAATTGAAAAATTTTAATACCTGCAGACTAAAAATATGTCCAATGGCCATTTCTACTTACAGTTTCACTTGTTTTATTCGTCGCACTGTTCTTTACCTAGGATTTTTTGTCGTAAATTCAATTCACTTCTGAGGCTTACCCCACGCTAGTTCCAACAAAGCACATCGAAAGAATATCCGTCGATAAACAACCAATTTACATGATCAGTTTAATACTCTTAATCACGTCACCTCCAAAGTACATTTACTTTACATTTTGACTAACTTGTCACTACTTTTTAAAGAAAATCACATTTTTCTTGCGATAACACACGCCGGCTTCATTCAACAAACATGAGCTATGTAGCCATCTTGATAGAAGACGCTGCTTGCCATCCCTTCCACCTTATTCCGTGAAAAAACAGTACGTTCCTCTTACGTTCTGTATTCTGTGACATCTGTGCTCTTTCACATACATAGATCGATCCCTTCTCTCTCTTTTCCAACTGCTTCCATGATCACTGTACATACTATCATATTAAGTTTTCGCTCCATACTAAATTGTGCTATGTACTGTTGTTATATTCTTTTTTTTATTTATTTATTTATCGAACTGTTTATAGTCTTAAATACCGCTTCATATTGTTCGCTTATAACGCACCACTCGTTGAAATAAAGTTTCTGTACAATTTCACCTTTTACATACGCTCATATTTTAATATATATTTTTTAAGTCTGCTTTTGTATTTCCTATTTTTACAGTCTGCTTTTACGTTTTATTATTTGTTTATTTAAGAAAAAATGATTCTACTGTAATTATTTTGCGTCATTAAGAAATGTAATTATATGAAAATTATAAATGATTAATATTATCTATGTATTGCGTCATTTATTCATTTAGACCAAATCTCTGTTCCTTTAGTCACTATAGGAAACAGCTGATTCATTTCTTATTTTATTATTTTCTCTGTGACATGGACATAAGTGTTACAAGAAGAAGACTGCAGCTGGTTTTGCTTTATTGAGAGAGAACAAGCAGAACACCTTCACTATGAGTTGTTCGGAGGATATGCACTGAGTTCGGAACTGCTTCAGTAAGCCTTAAGGTATTGTTTGCTGATCTTCAGGATCTCCTGAGCTTTTTGAAACTAATTGGATCAAATTCCACAAAAGATCTTATGAGTCGCAGTGAAGTGGAAAATTTGAGCTATACAAACTTTCCAAGAATGCCAAGACATTGCGGAATCGAAGGCAACAAAAAGGAGGACGAGTTGGCAAGAGAAGGTTCATTTCCTTCTTTTGTACGCCCTAAATCTCACATCCTGGTGTTCCAAGCAAACGGGTAACACTTTGATCCCCCATTGGCCTAAGAAGCATTGTTTTAAGTGGGAAGAGATGAAGGACTGTAGATGATAAAAGATCTTCCTAAATGGCCTGATTAGGGAAAGAACAGACGGCTGACAAGACACGAGAATTCAGTTTAGATTTAGAACCCTCCGATGATGGTAACTTGGTTACTGAAATGTACATCAGGGAACTAGAATAGCTATAT